>CAEGAE010082513.1:0-22843 GCA_903067095.1 Girardinus metallicus | reverse complement strand
GTGAGTGTGTGAGTGCATGGTTGTTTGTCCTGTTTGTCTCTGTGTTGCCCTGCGACAGACTGGTGACCTGTCCAGGTGACCCCGCCTCTCACCCGGAACGTAGCTGGAGATGGGCACCAGCAACCCTCCCGACCCCATTAAGGGACAAGGGTGAACAGAAAATGGATGGATGGACATTCTACTTTACTTTTTGAATAATGGCTATGTTTTCAATGATATTATAGTTTACTAAGATAATGTGTAAGAATCAAAATATACAGAAACTATGAAACACGTTTAACAAAAGAACAGTGAGGCTTACCTTACTTTCTTTCCGTTCTCACTGACTTTTGTTTTGTTGAGAATTCCAGCTTTCTCCAAATTCTGTTCCTGGAATTGTATCAGGAAAGCCGATATTTCATTGCTTTGAAGATTGGTTTGTACATCTTAGACGTTTGTAAGAAAATGAGATGAAGGAGGCGATGTTCTTCGGGAAAATGAAACTAAAACTGAAATGTGTAAAAGGACTCTGAGTGTTTTTGCGTTGTTCTACAGTGCAGTGGCATCTGCAAAGGACAAAAACCCTCTGCACCCTGACCACAAAAATCTACATCTGAAGTTTGCAAATAGACACCAAGACAAGGTCGAGACATTTTGTTCTGCAGACTGAGTGTATAAAGATCACCTGGCATTAGGACCTTTTTTAGTAGAAGAAAACTACAGTAAATGCTACATTGTGAAACAAATGTCACAAAGTCAGTAGAAGCTAAAAAACTGCCTCACTTGAGATTCACTGACCAAAATTAAAGGGCACAGACTGAAAGTGAAACTTAAAGCGCAGCTTTGCAAGCCGCTTAGATATCTCTCAACACTTAAGAAGAAACAAGCCTTTTCGATTTATATTCTTTCAGTCTTTTAACTGAAAAAGTCCAATATTTAGTGAATTAATAGCTAGGTCATAAGTTAGGTTGTTGCCGTGGAAGCTCTAAGTAGAACAGAACGAAGTAAAAGTCAGGCAGTGGGGAGGGCACTTAAGAGTATTAATCCACAGTTAATATAAGACTTGGCTTAGAAAAGCTTTTAAGACTTTGATGCTTTGAGGGCATAAACAAGGCCATATTCTGTCATCCATGCAGGATGAAGCAACATCTGCTTAGGATTACTTACAAAGTACTTTGAAATAATTGGGTTTGTTCTGAGATCTTAAACTCCAACAGATAATCAACTAATCTTTAGTAATTTTTATAACATTATTTTGTTCAGCTAAACTCACATCAGCGTCTAAATGCAAACATATTGAAATTTTGCTTTTGCTTTCAGTAAACACAACACACTGTATTCCTGGATTGGTACTAAGGCAAGACCTTTTACTTTATTAAAATATTTATCTGCAATGGTGATGATGCACATGGGAGATGCTTTTTATATCGCTGCAGAGAAAAGATGGTTTGCTAATGAGAGGCAGAGTGATTTGAATGGATAAGATTTTTATGGAAATTATAAAAAACAACAACAAATGCTTATCAAGTTATTAATAGTCACACCTTCTGCCCATCATAGATAGACGCTGCTATCTATGGCTAAAGCTCAGGTGAGTGCTTAAACTAAAAACCCACATTATAGCGTAGCCACTTTGAGGTCAAATAATAAGGATTTCTCCAGGGCCTAAACCCAACAGCCTTAAAGGAGAGACACAAAACACCATTCAGATGTAGGGATAGATTGGAAGGCTTAATAGTTCACTTTATTGATGTCACACAACTCAAATGGAAGAGCAAAAACTCCACTTACATTATGCTCTGGAGAGTTTCCTGTACTGGAGCTGTCACTGCTGTGGTCTGATGTGTTCCTCAGATGACTCTGGGTAAATCTCTAAAATCAGAGCATAAATGAAAATCTTAGTGTCGATTATGCTAATGTAAGACAAAACAGAACAGAACAATAAGCAGGAAAAAACTGAAGTGTGTCGTAGATTTCAGTGGGTGCAACTTCCTCCTTCCTCCCAGTAATTTACCAGAATTAGTCAAACTGAACTCTTTCTGGTACATTGATTATTATTAACTCAAGGAGTTAGAATAATGTTCTAACTCCTTGATTAAAACTAATTGTTTGTCAATGTGCTGTAATACTTTTTACAATTGCTTCAGAGTGAGACATAAAAAAACTAAGTAAAATCTTTTTACTTGCAATTAACTACGTTTTTCCGCTGCCATTTTAATTTCATAGTAATCAGACCCGCAAACATTCGGCGAGTTTCACACAAACACAGATTTGGGAACACTCACGTATTGAACTTGGCTGAATAAAGGAAGTGTTCACATAGAAAGAGTTTCTCATCTCCAGTTCTTCTGTTAAGCCACAATGTTTTCTTTCAAGCCTAAAACAGAAACCTTCTTTCTTTTAAGGCAAACCTGCAAAATTTGTTTTATCTTTCTGATCTTAAGTGATTGATTTTCTACAATTAGACTGCTTTTAACGTCAAAATTTGTGTACCTTGCCTATGTCATCTCACATGACAAGAATTTATTAATTCAGTATTTTCTGTTTAAGTGATCTCCACTGCACCCATGGGAAAAATGTTCAACCTTTGGATCCTGAGGTTTGTAGTAAGGAAAAGCAAAAGCCCGTATTTGTACACAGGAGACTCACTGGTGTTTGTGCAAATGTTGCCTCTCCCTCAATCAGAGAGCAATGCAGTTGATTTGCCTTGCTAAATAAGGGTTAAACCTTTTCAGTGTTGGCGGATAAACACAGACTTACCCACACCACTTGCCAACTGCATAACTTTATATTTAGCTGTTGGACACACCCTTGATGTGTCACACGACCTCTGTGTACACGCACGTGTCTATGATGGTGTTAGTGTGTACATGCATGTACCCCATCTTCCTGGCCAGTGCAGAATTGAGCAGGTACCCTCGAGTCTCTCCAGTTTTTGATGACATGCACATTTTCATTCTCATCGCCGTTCGGGACATTGGAGTGGGAAGGAGCTGCAGGGGCCTTCAAGGACAAAAAAATAAATAAATAAATAAATTTCACAGCATAAAAATGACAGAGATTCTACATTCTTGACTTAATTTGTCAGAAAAGTCTGTAAAGTAGAGAAGGGTCTTCACCTCAGGTAGATTCCACTCGGACTTGGTGCCATCTCTTAGGTAGTAATAGGTTTGCCCCTGATCATCCACAGACTTGATCCACTGTTGGACAACAGACACATTTTTATTTGGCATATTTTTCTGTAACTTATTAAATCACAAAGCAAAATGAAAAATCTAAAAAGATACAGAATAGCATATTTTCCAAAAAAAAAAAAAAAAGACATGTTTCTATTCGAATCCCGTGTTTAGTAATATATGGTGACAAAACAATGTCAGTTCTCATAACTCAAAAACTTAATGTGATCTTCAACATAAACTGTTTTCACATATTTCCACTGATTGCCTCTTTTTAATTCAGTGTATAAACTGAACTTCTTTTTCTAATGCAGTTTTTCAACCAGAGCTGCTTGACGGCTTAAATCTCACAACAAAATATATTCAGGGCTTTGTAAAACAACAATATAATGAAAAACAGGTGCCATTTATTACACAAGGATGTGATTTTAAAGGGCATATATCATATTTTAGATTTCATAACTGATTCTCAAAGGATGAAACATGAATAAATAATATTTCTCAAAGCTGACGTGATTTTCAAAACATACTTTTCTGAAAGAATGAATTTTTTTAGGTCACAGCCACTAAACAGGAAGGCCCTATCATGCATGTATGACAATGTTGAGCCTATAAACTTGTCATCATAGAATGGATTATTATGAAGATATGAAGAAAATGAATTTCTCCTCATCTATCAAAAATAGTCTCTTTTTCTCTCAGGATTATACAAAAAATTGGGTCTTGAATTTAGGTGAGAGTGCAAGCTAAGGTTGGGCTAGGGGGCCGAACACAAGAGAGACACCGTTTGTGTCAGGGTTATCAGTCATAGCTCAAGCAGAGTCAGCAGGCAGCCTGTTATTTATGGTGAGAATAAAGTGTGCCAGGTAAGAAATGCCTTTCATTGCCTGATAATTCCCCGTCACGTTAATTCCCCTCAGTGTCTGAACCAATTAACAGAGAAAACTTTTGGCTTTAGCGCCCGTCTAAGTATCCTAACTGGTGTATTATTGGCTTTAAACGTTAAGGCAAAATGATGAGTTTTTCTGAGAAATCAGACTGCGAACACTTTTACTTTTTTAGTGCCATAACAGATGGTTTCCTCAGAATAAAACTGAGAAAACCACGTATGTATGCAATGCACAGATTATGTGGAGAAAAGGTGAAACTTTGTAACCACTGCATGTCTCACTAAGAAAGTATTCTGGCCGCACAGCTGTTTGAAAAAATAAAAAGACTGACAGCTCTGAGCTCTGGCGTAACAATGCTGGTGTAATGCTGGAAATGACTATGCAATGCTTTCAATGCATATACATATTTAGTTATGTTTGTACTGTCCATTCAATGCTATTTCGTAAGTTGGCCATTTTGTTGTGGTTTTTAATTTAAAAAAAATTATCCACTCTTGCTGCCACAGATAGTCCCTTGGTGCAGTTAGAAATGGTAAGGAGTTAAATTGACCTTATGCTTTTCCCATCAAAGCATTTAACATTACTCACACTTGATCTGCACCAATATGCATATCAGGATTAATTGCCTTGCTTGGGACCATGTCAACATGTGACAAGTGTAGCTAGAATTGAACCTACAACTTTGTGATTGAAAAACAACTGCTCCAACACAGACCCACAGTCACACACAGTTGAGTGATGTTCTCCTTTGACAGCATTGGTATCGTTAACCAATGCTGGATATGTCATCTGTGATACTAGACCATAACAAACTGAGTTCTGAGCTGAGCATGCTAAGATTAGCAAGCTAGTTCTAACATTCACAAGTATTTTTTGAGATTTTCAGGCTTTTTAAAAAAATGACCAGGCACACTAATTCCTCAGATGTATCAACCCTTATCAAACTCTATCCAAAGATGTATTATTGCTCTTCAAGCAAATTTACAACACCTAATAAAAACACAATTGGGTTGTTTCTACATTGTGGGTTTGGCGGTTAACAGAATCACAAGGGACGCAATAACTGAGATGATCAGCTGTCACGTCCGCCTAATTATGACTACATTTGTTTGCTTTTGACTTAGTTTCTAAAACACAAGTTGCATTTAAATGTTAAATTTATCTTCATGTGCCACATAACACGCCAGTCTGCCTGGCAACATTTTCTACAGCAGTTTTGCATGAAAACATTGTTAGGGTTTGATCATCATCTTGATAGAATGAAGCTTACTATATGGTTTCAAAATAACATGGCTCAAAATGATAGCTGAAGTTTTCGTGGTCCTCTGCAAAAATCACTACCTTATGTTTCCTGAGATCCATGTACTTATCTCTCATAAGTCTCAGTTATTTTGCTGCAGTGCAAAACAAAAAATAAAAGGCTTTGAAAAGCAAAATAATTCTTCTTATTCACAGTGAAACGTTGAAGCCTGTTGCTAGTTTCACATCCAGCCACGTGACCTGTTTCTATCGAAGTTGTATGTTGTTCACTAAGATATTTCTTGACACATTTTTTGTAACTAACCTTTAAACTTTGAGCAAGTTTAAAATAAAAGTAACATATTTCAAATCAGCATTTTATATGTTGCCTTTTTTACAACAAAGAACAGTCTTACAGCAAAGCATAATTATTATTATTGTTTATATATTGCACCATTCACACTATTTTAATCCTGTGTTATTTAAACAATGAAAACTACTCAAAAGTTATTTTTAAATTTGTACAGTTTAGTTTTTTTTTTAATAGGTTTAAATGAAGCTTAAACTACAGTAAACCTTTTCAGGACGGATCTAGCAGCGTTGCCTCTGGCTTTTTACTTAATGTTCCAAATCCACTTATTTTCAATGTTTGTTGTCATTATCCACCCATTCTGAAGATGTGCTTAGACGTGAAGGAAAGCATCATCTAACATTTTCTCTTCCGCTCTATTCTTTGTTATACTATTGGCAGAATTACTGAAATCAGAAGAGGAACAGACAGGGCTGAAAATGAGTGCTGCAATGCTGGCACATTTAATGTTAAAGTCAGCTGAATGCCAACTGACACGTCCACATTTCTTGTATTCAAACACATAATTCAAACGTTCTTCGGTTACATTGAGGGGCTGTCCATACCTGATCTGGAGAGTTTTCACTGGTGAAAACCCATGTCCCATTGGGTTCCACAGTGAGGTTCCAGCCAGGCGGGGTACTGCGGTCCAGGTTGGCCCGGGGGATGGTGGTCCGACTCACGTGGCCAAGAGCGTACTCCTTTGGAAGAGTGGGGGGTCCCGTACTCTGGATATCCTCGTAAAATTCTGCTTGGTGTGCACCGGGGTAATCCTCTGATGGATAGTCCTCCACAGGTAAGGGAGGCTAACAAAAACAATGTACGTTAAAACAATTTATTGCTTATTTTGAAGTTATTTGTATTTTTAATGAAAATTACACTGTAGGGTAAATCTGAACAAATTATAGAAGAAAGGTTGGACATCATCAGAGATGAGATTAAACTGCAGTAAATCAAGTGGAAAAAAAACACACTTGACAGATGCTTTTAAAAATGTTCATACTCGCAATCATAAACCTGCCTCTATTACATTTAGATTGGTCAACATAACGTAGTATACTATGAAGAGAAAGGAAAAGAATAAGGGCAATTTTTAATCCAATAATTTATATAAATAAATACAGTAAAAATCTAAGACTGTAAGTGTATTTGTATTCAGCTCAAAACAACTCAACCAATACAGCATCTTTCACTGCAATTACAGTTGAAAGCCCTTTTGTGTGTTTGCGTCCAGCAACTTTCCACTTACACATAAGTTTGTCTCCATTCATCTTTGCAACATAGTTGAAGCTTCAGTTGTGATCAGTTTCCAAATCTCGCCATAGATTCTCAGATTTATGTCAAGACTTGACAATAGATGCAGAATATGCTTTGATGTAAAACATTTCAATGCAGCTATGGCTGTATGTTTAAGGTCGTTGTTCTACCTACACCACAGTCTCAAGTCTTTTTTCAGCTTCAAACAGGAATGCTCTCACAGGAATGCTTTGTACTTTTCTCCATTCATCCTCCCATTATCTCTGACAAGCTTTCTTGTCAGTGATGATGCTGCCAACACAATGTTTTACTGGAGGAATGGTGTGTAATGGCTACACCCACGGCTGTCCTACAGGTGAGTCAGTAACCCTCATGGTCTTTCACTTCATGTTTTGTACATTTTAAGTTTTCATTAATCCAAACAAAATGAGAGTTTGTCATAAATGATTACTGAGTAGTTTAAATAGATTTGTTCTATTTCAGGAATATATATAGGAATTTCTGATTAAAAATGGAAACTTTTGACCTCTAAACAGAAATTTCAACAAACATGTAAGTTTTTCCATTTATCGCTCCTCAATTGCAGCAAGTGACACAAACTGTTTGTTCATAAGTCATGTTGAAATTTTCCAGCTTAATACAGAGTCACCGAATAAAGTCAGTTTCCTTAGTTACTACTACGATCTTCATGTCAAGTCTTTGACTTTCAGTGCTACACTGACTTTCATGTTCTCTTCCTCTTTTTGCAACTCATATGAAGTCATTCAAGGGCAAAAATTGGGTCACTTGCTTCTTGGAATGTAAAAGAAAAACAAACCCCAAAACCAGTGAATTTATATGTTTATTGATAGGGTAAAATTTTTTCCCTATGATGACAAAATTCCTGTGAAATCTCAGGCTATTCAAAGAGACTCACAGTCTCTTTTTGAAATCCAAATGAGGGCAAATGTTCTTTCAGGAAAACTATTTGGGACTACCACTGAGCCTATGCTATTCCGAGATAATGAATTAAGTCATGTCTGTTATGTAGGTGCAGGACATTTCATTCCATTAAGAGCAGACTGTATTTAGGTTCCCCCTGGGCGAAGCTAAAACAGGAGACAGAGGAAGCCTAAGTAGAGCAGCCAGGCTGTCTGTCCTTACCGGTTCATCATCACGAAACCTGTGCACGCTCATAGGCTCCATCGAAGAGGGGTAAGGGCTCTGATGTTCAGGAGGGTCCCAGGACGTCTCCCCGGACATGAAGTTATAGAAGTAAGGCTGACCAGTGGTCTCATCCACCAGCTGCTCCCACTCTGAGGCCCAATCAGATTGAGGGGATGGCGGAGGGAAAGGAACCTCTGGGGGGAGTTGCTTAGGGTCTGTGGGGGAGTCTAGAAAGGGGTTGTCCCAGGTGGTGCTCCCCGTGTCGGGGTGGTAGTAGTATTCCTGTCCACTTTCTTGGTCAACATGAACCTCCCACCCCTCCTGTTTTAGGTAGGAAGGAGAGCAGGGTGAAGGGTCCGACGGGGGGGATTCTGAGATGCTTTGACGAAGCTCTGCTACGTTGACGTAAACTGCTGACCGGAGATTTTCATCCTGCACCTGATGATAAGAAAGAACAATGCAATAAGAATAGAGAGTTGCTGACGTCTGAACACATCTATTAGTGTTTCTACTGTAGAATAAGGAAACCCTGCCTTGTATCCACCTACACATATGTTACCTGTTGAGTGTCAACAAGGTACTTTTCTAAGGGTAAGATATGATACTTACTGCAGGGTGGCAAGGGGGCACTTACAGGGTACCTACAGGGAGTTTAACATTTTAGTGAGTAGTATAATTTAGAATAATTAACAAAAGGTAAAAGTAAATTGTAGTACTTTGTACGTTTTGCTGTAGTTTTTACATAAAGCTGTAAATAAAAAATGGCTATTAAGGGTACACAGTAATCCAACAAATTCCTCAGACATTCTCCTAGCCAACACAGGTAACCTGTAAATACCCTGTATGTATCCTGTCATACCAAGTGGGCATCTGAATAAGAATCCTGTACTCGTGATTTCCCAAAATTCCTCTTAAATATTCTTTAGATATCCTGCAGGCATAGTTTTAGAATCATTTACATAACAGGATAGGTTAAACTCCCATTACCTGCATGTACCCTATAGGTATACTGTAATTACCCAGTAGCTATCCCTGTGGGTATCTTGTATGTACCCTTCTGAAAACACACAAGTTATACCGGGTAAATTAAAATAAAGTTTAAACAGAAAAAACTGTTGTAGGAAGTACCACACCCAAGCTTTAAGCTAAGCTGTTGTTCACTCTGAATCAGTCTTCTGTAACTAACTGAAACACAGGAAGTCTAACACTGAAAAAACCCCACAAACCTCTGGGGCATTGCCGCCGTACAAATAATCAATAATGGAGCCTAGTTGCATTTATTTTGCAATGTTGCACACAGACTTAATGTCTGATGTGAACCACTGTAAGCTATTGTCTGCTATTGAGCTCAAATTAAAACGTTAACTGTGTAATCTGGGTTGTGTTTAATTATGTACAGGATTGAAAATAAAAGTTTAACAGCCACACAAATACCAACATGTGAACACAGGGAATTTTCAGTTTAACTGCTTTATACGCCACTGTAACAGTCACACATTAACTTCTGTGTCCCACTTTCATCCGGCTACCTTTCACGTACAAAAGCTCATCTGTGTTTTTCTTGCGTACAAACTATGCGTTCAGTTTCCAGATGAGAAAGCGAAGCTGTATGTAAACAGAGCTCCACATGGCAGGAACACAGCATGTAAAGTAGACTCAGCCTTCACAACTAATTTGCTTAAAGAATACCAATGAGAGTGACGAAGAGTAATGAAAGGTTGTCTCTGTCTTCTGTGCTCCTGAAACTGATCATCCCGATACATATGTGTCATAGCTTCCATTAAAATACCCTATTGGCAACATCAAAAGCAATGCCTTTTCTCTGTCAGCTGATTTTTTTTCCCTCACCTTTGCTCCAGTGAGGCGTTTAATTCTCTGAGTAAAACTCCTTGGAATTATGGTCCTGCGCGCCCTTTCATTTGCCATCATGAAGACAGCGCAAATAAAAGCTGTGACATGTCTATTCTAGACTAAACTTTAACTAGATCTTGTGTCGCCGCTTGACTCTTGGGCTATATTTAACATAACCTGCGTGTGTGTATCTGCGCAGTATATGCTGACCGCTAGAATAAACATACCATGCTAAAAAGAGAGAAGTGTTGCAAAAGTTAGCACAGAGAAAAAGAACTTGTAGAGTGTCAGAATTAAAAAAAAAGAGAAAGGATGTCAAAGCATTTGAAATATCCGTCACCTCATATTTTTATTTACTGTTTTTAGGTACATTTTAGTTTTACTTTTATTTTTGAAAGAAAGATCAATCAAAGGGCATGCGAACCAAAGTCCACAAGAAATGCAGTCCTTGGGATTGTGTTCTTTTCCAAAAATGGGACTCGATAGTCAACAAAATGATGTTACAGGCTCTTCAAGTTTTTTGCATGTTTCCAACATTTGCATTCTCTTCTAGTTTGAATGAGCATTTATATATCGTTTTTCTGTAAGGAAATTTAAACATTTGTAGAGGACACAGTTACAAATTTACAGGAAGGTCTTTGTAAATTCCTGGAAAGCTGATATATTGATTTGGTTCAAAACAAGTCCAGATTAGAGGTTGTGTTAAGATATTTTGGGATTGTTCAATAATGGCTGCATGTATCTCTTGCTCTAGAAAACTAGTATAGGCCAACATTTAGGGGCATTGAAGAGACAAACATAAGAATTTTAAATTCTTATTTTTTCTTAAAAGTTACACTTTATTAACGTCTGCTACATATCTCTTTGCTGATGTCAAGCACATTTCATTTAGCTGCAAATTTATCAATAAGTAGATTACAATTGGTAGCCACCCTCATTCCAACTCTGATGAGTTGCCATAAAATCTTTGTACTACCTCAAAAAGAGCAAGTCAGAGAAACAAGGTCATCTCCACAGTTTTTTTGCAGCTCTTTATTTAATAAAACAAATAAAATTCTGTGTAGGACACCAACGATAACAGCCATCTGTTACAGTCCGGTTCTGGATTATAACAGATGGCTTGTTGTGGAGGAAAAGCTGCATACCCAATGATTAGGGAAGCAGGCAGCTTATGGAGCTCACTGAATGAGGATGCATGGAATGTGATGTGCTTGAACATAGCATAGCACAGCAGTTATCAGACCACAGCTTCAAGCTAGCCTGTGGGAAACAACTGCACATCAGCTTTGTCCTGCTAGTTTTTTCCCCTCAGATAGTAGGATTTATTATTTACAGCGCGAAAAACACCTACAGCATATAAAATAGTAAGAATTTGTTATCCACCTAACTGTATATTTCTGTTTGGAGCTTCCTGCATAGCTGACAAAGAGTTGGTTCTTTAGGGAATACATTATCTTAATGTTGTGGCGCATCTTTGAATTAAATGGAAGTAGTGGAGACAACCACCAAGTAAAAATGATGGCTACCATTGAGTCCGGATGCAGTTAGCGGGCACACAGTGCTGAATAATAAAATCCCACTAATTTCTACTGCGGTTTTTGTGCAAGTTGGTGTAAAAGGTGTCGTTGTCCTCCAAAGTGACGATTGATCTCTTAATCAATCAAACTACTTCACAGGTATCTAAGAGAAAAATTGATGTCAAGATCTGCCTTCCTTCAAATAAGCAGGACGTAGAAATAGAAATGA
Organism: Girardinus metallicus; assembly: GCA_903067095.1. Taxonomy (NCBI): domain Eukaryota; kingdom Metazoa; phylum Chordata; class Actinopteri; order Cyprinodontiformes; family Poeciliidae; genus Girardinus; species Girardinus metallicus. The sequence goes on along the minus strand of CAEGAE010082513.1, from coordinate 11,210 downwards.
TTACGAACAAAGAAAAAGGAGCCTTTCTGCTCTTACACAACACTTGTTTTGATCCATCTGTTTTGGTCCTATCATATTACAGACTTTGCCTCAGTCATTGATCAAATGACCAATCGATGTGGATAGCCAGACAACTGACCTCAAAACAGATTGATTTCAAACAATGCGGAGCGGAAATGATAGGATTGCCTCAATCATCCTTTCAAAACCATGGAAATGTAAGAACAATCATTTCCAAATAATATATTTGGTTACTATTTATGCATTATGTCAGCTTTAGACCAACACAAAGTAGTACATAACTGTGAAATGCAAGGAAATGGATACAACGTTTTCTTTTTGAAATATTCTACAAACATTCGCAACCACAAAAGTTTAGTTTTCAGTGTAGTTCAGTATTGCCTTGTATTTAAATCTAGCCAACATTCTACATGTAGGTCAGAAATTCAGTTTTGATTTCCTCTAACTAGAGCACATTCTTCACATAATAGCTTAATTCTCTTGCGACAAACTGTAAAGTGGACTTCTTTAATTCCATTTTACACAAGTGGACTCCTTTTGCAAGTTGGTTTACTTCTAGGGGCAATTGTTTGCACTGGATTTTATTAAGGGGTGAATGAGAAAAAGGGGCTGAATAGAAACGTATGCTGCACTTTTCAGATTTTTATTTAAAATACATGTCATATTGCTTAAATTTGAATGTCTTTGTGTTGATGAATCACCTGAAATCCCCAAAAATACAATCATCTTAGTGGTTGTACTGTGACAAAAGCAGGAGAAGCTTTGAGATGAATTAATTCTTGGAAATCTCGCTGTATCCACCTGATGTAGAAATGAGTCCATCAGATTTCATGTGAGACAATGATGTAATCTGTCATTTAAAATGGTTCAAGTCCCATCTATCTGAAGTTCTCAAGAAAACATACAACAAAACATACATACATCTCTCGTTGTTTTCGTACTTTTTGGGTTTTGGTCATTGTACATGAAGGCAGTTATTGTGGGAGCTGATAATATCAGAATTTATTGCACCAGGGTTCTAATGAGCCCATTTTTGCAGAATGCCTGAAGAAAATCTGTCCACTCTAACGACCTTTCTGTGTTTTGCTAAAGATCCAGCAAGTGCTGCCTGACAGTCAAGATCAACTGTAACTTTTGAGCTGACGCTTGTCTTTTTTTCCCTCAAGAACAGTCCGAAATTATAACCCACATGAAGTGTACTCTGACACAAACAAACATCTTCGCCTTCAGATCTCACCCAAACCCAAAGCCGTACGCTACGAACTGTTGCAATGACATTTGAGCACACTTACAAAGTGTCTCTCACATCCAGAGGAGCAAAAGAGTTACAGATTAAAGACAACAGCTGAAAAAATAAGAGTGTTGTGAGTTTATATTTACACCACTAAAACATGCACAGGAAAAGACAAGTGCAGAGGAGGCACGGTTCATTGAAACAGGAAGTAGCGCACTTGTCGAAGTGTTCGAACACGTAACCAGTAGTAAAATTAGAAATTTTAATTTTACAACGTGGTGGATGTAATCTCTTACCTGGGCAGCCACCTTCAGAGTCAAGCCCCGTTGGGCTTGATGACCTGTCCAAACCCTGGAGTACATCTCCACCATGTTTATCCGTTTCTAGCAACACGATCCATAGACCCAAACATGGATAGACTCAAAACCAGTGAACTAACTATTCAACAGCCTTCAGTCGACATGCGCTGTGCTAGACTCCTCATGCATGCAGCCTTCTTTCGCAGCGGCTGTGATAGCTGCAGCCCAGATAGAAAAGAGAACTGAGGTCTGTTACAATAAGCAGCAGGAAGGGACTGTGTGAGGGCTCTCTAATGTGGGTGTGTGTCGCTGTTTGTGTGCGCTTAAATTCCTGTGAACAGGAAAGGAGGGTAGAGGGTAGCTGTCTGACTGAGCTAAAAAAAAAAAACAACAAAAAAAAAAAACAGAGTCAGTAAAAAGTGGAGAGGAAGAAGAAAAAGTGTTAGTAGGCAGAACAAAATGAGCTCTGCGGGGCACTTCAACCTACTTCCCTACTTCCTGTCTGTGTATATAGATGACAAATAAAATGGAAACGACAGTAATGGAAACAAAGATTTTGGAGAAGGATACCAAACACTTAGGAGAAGAAAGAAACTGCTTTTGGTGAGCCTTTAACCTTCCTTGGGTGGGTGATTCAGACAATAATGGAAAAAAAGAGGAAGCAATAATTTCTTACAATAAAGAGGGGAGCTGCCACGGCCAGGCCAATCTGAAAGTACTACAGAATTCAAACTACAAACAGGAAGCTGAGTTTTGGTTAGATTGCAAAATACCCAGCATGAAGCTTATGGCCAATGTTTTAGAGGTTACTGGGTTAGAGTTGGTTGCAAATGAGGTTTGAGGAGACATGGAGAGATATGACTTTTTTTGACAATTCCGGATAGTGAATGAGTGAAAATGTGTAAAATATGTATCCTTCCTTTGGGGATTTGTCTTTTTAAATTCAGGGCTGTCCTATTAACTAACTTACAAAACAGCTCCAGTTAATGAATTCAACACGACATAGTATGCAACATAATGCGACAAAACCCAACACAACACAATTTTACATGACACAGTACGGCACTTCACTATGCAACAGGACACATTAAGACTTGATATGTGTATTTCAGTTGTGATTTGTTTTTTAGTCTGGTCTGTCCCAGTAAAGGCCATAGTTAAATAGATACTTACAACAAGCAATAGCAGTCTAGATTTGTATTTAATATTTCAGCTAAATGCAATTTAGATGAAATTGCATTTAGTAATTAGAGTTAAGCTTCAGATTAACTCTGGTGCTTTTATCTTTGTTATCTTGTGCCTTCAGCAAAAGAATTGGGAACAAAATTTGTTTCTAAGATCAAATTAGGTATAAGAGCCTTTTTATGGCTAAATAACTGAAGGTAAGGTCTACGTGCCTTAACAACTATGAAAAATATGTCCGCTGAACATGAGCGATTACTGGAGCAAAAATTTGTTAAAAACGAGCCAAAAGCAGCACAACCTCCAAAACCCAAGAAAACCATTGATTCAAGAATTAAAAGAAATATCACAAGAATTTCCTGGAGAGAAAATGTAAAGTAAAGAAAGATGGCTCAAGCTTCTACCACAGTACTGCATAAAAAAGGGGAAAAGAACACTTTTTGTACTACAAAGCTAAAGAATTTGCAGGGAAGCTTTGCAAAGTACTTCTCGTAATTTTTCAAGGCATGGTTTGAGGCGAAATTCCTTCAGTCCAGAACCTTAAACTCTGTGCCCTGAGCAAAGCATGAAGCAGCAATCCGCCTGATTACTTAACCACATTAGAACCCATCCAGTCTAACAATGGGGTCCCAAATTGGGGCCCAAATCACGCCACAGCACACAGTTGGGCTATTGAATCAAACTGGCTCCTTTCCTTCTTACATCACACTCATCCCGGTGTGGAATCCAGGATCCTGAAAATGCTCAGCCGCTTATCTTCATCTTATCTTTGCTTTCCAGGTCAAGCCTGTATCCTGATGTGCAAAACTCACTGACAGATTTCGCCTTCTCCCACATTTGTAGATGAAATGTATTTGTGTAGGAGGGGAAACATTTCCGTACCAGTTGCTGCACAGTTCTCTCCTATGAGGAAAACACGACTCCTTTTCCACGATGTAGTTTGGGTTGCTAGTAAAAGATCATGCAGTATGCAAACGGACAGGAAACAGTGTGTCCACAGATTCTGGTTTCTGCTTCCTGGAACCTGTAATAATTACAGTAAACAGAAATCCCTTTGTGTTCAATGTAAAATGTACTAAACTACAGGAATATTCCAATCAAGCAACTCACTACAGCTTCACTATGTTTGTGTAAACTTATGAGATTCTAGACCACATTACTAATCCACCATCTGATGATAACATTCAAGCTTTCTTTGGTATATTTTCACCAATTGGTTTTAGCCGATTACTGACAGATTTATGATTACAAAGGGATTGAAAGATCAGAGGTTAGATCGTATCCTTTCTTATTTACTTTTTTCCCCTAATTAACAACCACAAATGTAACAAATTCCAGAGAAAATATTGCACAACTGGAGTCATTCTGACTCCAACAACAAAAAAAAAAGGATTTACAAGATTATCCTTATTTATGCATCTGAAAATAAAAAATAGAACATGTCTAACCCCCTTCTTATCTCTGGAAAATAATTTAATTTAACTTAATTTAAAATAAACCTTGTTTTACTCATCTTGCCCTCATTGGCTTCTTGTAGCTACTTGTCAGTCTGAGGGTAGTTCACTTCTCACTATCTGCCACATTGAACTACAATGTAGGACAATGTTATTTAGACAAATGAGAGAAAAATAGAAACAGACATCATAATGTGTAGTATTTAGTTAGTAAAAACCAACCATCTATACACTGTCTATACACTGTAAAACATTTGAAGGTGGTTTAATTTGAAAACGAAAGTCCACCTGTTGCCTTGAAAATGCAATTTAAGTCAACAACAAAATTGTTTTTGCTTTAACTCAGAAATTAACGTTCATGAAGTTGATTAAACAACAAAAGGCAAGTTGTCTAAATATTATTTTTTTTAAGTTCATTAAAATTGTGAGTTTTAACTTAATGCTGCAATTTAAACCAAATAATTATTTCACAATATGGAAGAAAAAACTTCCCTAACCTTGTTATAGAGCACACATTTCTCTCTTATTTTCACCCACAATATCAAGTTAAAATAACTACTTATTTTACTTTAGAATAATTTAAATTCTTTTGTTCACACAATTTGATTTATTTTATTAAACATCACAATGAACTCTGCTCTGAAACATTTAGTGTGAACAGGACTTTATCCTCGAGCTTTGTAAACTGTCAGCTTCATTGAAATAAACATTTATAATAACACACAAGAGTCAGACCAATGTAATGCACTTCCATCTCACTCACCGTGCAACACAGGTTACAAAAATATGCCACTAAGTTCCAGAAGTGGGAACTGGGAAATAGTTCCCACTTCTGGCTTTTTCTTCTTTCAGTTTTTTAAGTGCTAACCTAAAATCTCTAGTATATTCAACAGCAAAAAGTTAACCCAACTTACTACTGTGAGTTTGTCTTTCTCAAACTCACACATTTAGGTTCAAAATCTAAAACTCGCTAAATTTATTTGACTTAAAGCGTAGAATAGAGTAAGCACAACTAACTGCGGCTCAAATGTTTTACAGTGCACCTGCTTATCCTTGTTGGGTCGTAGTAACGTGGAGGCAGATTGGGGCTGGTTGTGTTCCGATGCCTATCTCCAGCGGTCATCAGGGGGAGGCCATAGCTTGTAAACAACTAAACATATAATTTCAGCACCAAACCTAAAATTAATTGTCAGGCATGGTAGAGGAGAGGTGATGATTTGGGATTTTTACAGCCTTTTGCAGTGACAGAGCTGACCATGGATTCCTCTATATACCAGAGTCATTTACAGTTAAATGTGAGACCATTTGTCAGAGAGCTGAAGCCTGTTGAAACTGAACCTTAAACAAGATCTCAACAGAATCTGAAACACAGCAGCTAAACTAAAACAGCCCCAGTTAAATTCCAGGCCTACACCAGACTGAAAGGCTCTGGGTGGGAATGAAGACAGCTGGACAGAAATGAATATAATGAACTCTAGAAATATTCCTCAGCAACAATGTAAATACAGAAAACAGTTACTTCAATTAATTACTGCTAAAAAGTGGACTCAGAGTCTCCCATGACTGCTGATAGTCATGGAAAAAGTTATCTTTCTCATCACTATAGAGTGTGAGCAATGCTTTATAGTCCTGACTAAAATATATAGTAATTATATTTTTGAGACATAACTCTACTTGTGTCTAAGCTGCTGATCATTACAGGTGAGTCAGAGTCGACGGTAAATGTAAAAAAAAAAAAAAAAATGCTGCTTTAAAGAGACTAAACCCTAAATAACTGAAAAACAAGCAGGACGGGGTGGAATAATATAATTCACATTTCACCAACATTTTCGCATTGGACCTGCAACCATGTAATCATTGCAAAGTAAGTATTTGATTTTGAATAAGCTTAAAACACACAGGTTTTTTTTGTTACACCTGCTCAGTTGCTTGTTAACAAAAATGGGAAATCAACCAATAACAGAGCAGCAGAAAAATGCCTTTAGGCATGTCCCCGTCTTGGTGAAGATGTCTTAATAAAGTTCAAACTGGTCATTAGAATGAGGAAGAAAGGGATTTCAGTGACTAATCTTTTTTCGATCTCACAGAAAATGAACAAACACAAAATAAGGCGAGCGGGAACCATGTGGATGAAAGTCCCTTGCTGATATCACTAGAGAGAGAAAATGAGCTAATCACTTGTAAACAAGGTAAAAAGAATACCCTTTCTGAATGCACAACACATTAAGTCTTAATGAAAATCGGCTACAGCACAATGGGTGATATTGCTGTCAGCTGAGAACTGGAAGCAGAAGCAGCATACTGCTCAGTGGTAGAGCAGGCGCTCTGTAAAGACCTCAACAAAGTTCTTCCAGGTTCAATTCCCAGCCCCAAGCCATAGGATTAATGCCTTCCCCTTCCCTTTCTGTTGACTAGTGTTGAATAGACGGGACAAAGTCAGTCCAGACATGTTTGAATTTTAAGATATAAGTCATTAGACGACCAAACTCAACATTTCATGTATCCTCAGGTTTAAAAAAAACAACAACAAAAAAACAGGTATGTCAAGGAAGTGCTACATATGACTCTAATGTCTGTTTTGACGACACCAAATGTGATTCCTTGTCTGGTTGATGTTGATTTGCAGTCTGTTTTTGGAACGCTCCCTCTAATCAGACGACATGACGGTACAGTAATTATCATAAAGGTAATAATGACAACACATGTAAGTGGTTAGACAGATCTGTGCCATTTCAAAAACATAATTTGGATTGTTCCAGTAGGGGGCGAGGGGGTGCATTTGTAGTTCAAGAAGAAGAGTTCACCCCCCCCCAAAAGAAATGCAGAGTACCAGGAAGCTAGACACACATGTTCTTAAGATAAATGACTGACATGTGAGCTCCAAGGAGACGTCTGACGAGATGCTCACTCTACCTGTCGGTGCAGTTTCTTGGCATTTGATTTTTGTCTTGTTTTAAGGAACAGGATGTATCAGCAGTGTCTCTCTGATGTGATGCACCCTGACAGAAACCAGTTCCCAAGGGCTGGATTTGGAGGTCTGAAACACCAAATCATGCAACAGACAAAGGCATTTTTACTAAGTCCCAGCTGCTAAAATCAATCAAACCTTGTACTCAACAAGTCTCCGAGCTTAAAAAGATAACGAGCACATGTGAGTCATTTGGACTCACAAGTTTCATACAAAACTCTACAACTCTCTTTTGCCCACTTGCAAACTGAACGACACAAACTTTAATTACTATACTTGCCCTTCGTATTACAGACCACATAGCGACATACACGCCCTCCATGGCAAGTGACCTACATTGGGGCTAATTGCAAGTCCTGTTTATTACATATGCACACACTCAGGCCAGCTACACAGCTCTGAAAGCTCAAAAGATCTGCGTCCTGGGAGTCAGGCCAGACTCCCCCACCCCACCACCACATCACCATGGAGAGGCCCATCCATTGCGGGGTGAGAAAGGACTTCAGGGATCCTGGGCTCATTTATTTTGTTCATTCATCTATGTAGAAAACCCCGATTTTAAATATCTTTGGTTTTGAGTACAGGGATTTAGCCAGATTGTTGAATCAAACTGAAACCTGTGAGGCCTCTCTCCCTTAAATTAACAAACTGTACTGGTGTAATTAAAAGCGTCGCGCATACAAAACTGACTGGGTAAACTAGGAGAGGCTGGAGAGATGAACCTTACGTTTCAACTATAGTACAGCCTTCCTTTGCAACAGGTGCAAAGCACAGAGACAGACGCGAAACTTACCCGAATGAGAGTCTTCGACGCTTAGTCTCGGAGAAATCAAATCCAATGAGAGGGGAAAAAGCATGAGTCAGATTCGTTCTGTTAGTCGGTGTTCGTACTTGTTTCAGTGCCTCCCCTGCATGAGTCTGATCATTTAATTCCCAGGATCGGCGGTGTTGCCGTGGGGGGGAAAAGCAGGTACGGTAGCAGCTGGAGGTCTGGGAGTGGCTCTCACCTTCGGGACTTAACTCTTTCCCTTCCCTCACCCAGCTCACTCAACCTGTTTGTAACCTGTTCCTGCACGGCGTGAAGTGAACGGCCGCCACTCCCGCTCCTCAGAGCTGCAGCCGACAATGCAGGAAAATCAAAGTGCAACCGGGCTGCTGGTAATTCCTCACGGATACAATCTGAGAAGACAGTGGGAATTTGAATCTGTTGCTTTTACCGGAGAATTTCAGGAACACCTCTTTTTTTTTTTTTTTTTTTTCCAACCCTTTACCCTCATTGAACTAGGGAGCCATTCATACGCAAATGAGCTGGCACTGAAAACAAAACCCAATTGCAAGAGGTGGTTCAGCCCTAAATCTGACTACATCAAGACTCGGATCATTCTTACATTAGAGAATACACACTGCTGAGCCAGTTGACAGCTCTGAAAAATAACTATCTAAAACTTTTTTTTTTTTTTTAATCTGACTAGATATATATATTGTGTTGTGTGTAGTCTCTATGTGTATGGTGCTCCGGCTGGATGGAAACTGGGCTCACGGTATCGGTATGGGATCCACTTATTAGGTTCTTAAGTTGCATGTTTTTTCAAGGGCAGACAAAAATGGGGGACGCATAACATCACAAATGTCTGACTGAACCATAAAGGAATTTTGATTTTATTTAATTTATTATTGTGCAATAGAAAAATTTCTTAACTTTATTATTATTATTATTATTATTATTATTATTATTATTATTATTAAAAAACTAAAACCGCGCATACTTTCAACAAAAAACATTCACGTGTTGGTCCAGTCAAAGCCCAGACCTAAATCAAATTGAGAATCTGTGGTAACACTAGATGCTCTAAAAATCTAAAAACAGACTCCTCTCTACAAAGAGGAACTGGCAAACATTTGATGACAACAGACCTCACAAAATCTGCAGCTGCAACTGCAGTGAAAGATGGTTCTAGTAGAAATGACTAAAAATAAATGCACATGATCAAAACTCTGTAATTGCTTAACTGTTCTATTTTACAGTTAAGCACCGCTTTGTGTTAAAATCCAAATAAAATGCACTACTGAAGTTGCAATGAGAGAAAGTGTGAAAAGTTATAAGTAGCCTAAATTATTGCTTTTGCAAACCACTCTGTTAGCAGGACCTGGTGCTGGTGGGTAGTCATATTATTAGTCACCTCATATTCTGACACTAGTGTTGTCAAAGAAATGAAGTAATGTAGGCAAGATGTTTCAATAGATAACCACTAATTATACATTTACTGAAAACTTTGGTAAGTTTCCATAAGACAAACTATATTTGTAAAATATGTATTGATACAAGATGACGGCTTGTAACGCATTGCATTACCCCAAAGAAGCTCAGTAATTGAAATAAATTTAAATGACTTTTATCATTTAAAAAAAAAAAAAACTTGCAACCAATCATTTTTAAATTACATTTTTCCACATGTGTTCAAGAAAACTCCCTTCAACTCGTGGGACTGTTGACAAAATCACTTGCTCTCTCAAAATCACTTGAGGGAGCAAACAAAATGAATCATCTGCTTGTATTAATAGTGAATTTATCAGAGTCATAATTATGAAATAGTGAAACTGAGACTTGGATGCCACTGAGTTCTGTTTCTGCTTCTCGGAGTGGGAAGTGAAATGATGTGGGGTTAAGTAAAATGTCGAAGTGGGATGAAATTTCATTTGTACCTCTATTTCAGACAGAGGTGGACAAAGTGTTGTTTTGTACTGATAATAGTTATCGGGTGTGTATGGAGATGTTCTATTTATTGGCATTTTTTTTACAATAACACATTTGTTATGCTCGGTTGCAAAATGTCCCCGTGAACACCAGAATTTCATATCCTGATTTAAAGATGCAAAACGTAGAATTTATGTATTCTACTTTAAAAAAAAGAAAAAAAAATCTGCATTAATATTCTGATTCTGTCAGTTCTATACCCAGAAAATGTAGGCGTACAAATAAAAGATGCTTTATTCAACCATTGTATTGTGTTAGCTTAAATTGAAGTCATAACTTTCATTTAAATTATTGTACTTTTATTTCCATTTGAAGACATAGCAACATAAAGCGGATAATCCAAAGCCTTCGTTCTGGTCGTCTAGCCTTATTTTAACCAGTACGTAATTTAACATCTTCAGGAACAGGATTGATCCTCTTTTACCTCCACAGTTAAAGAAGTTTATACAGGTCCTTTGCAAATTATTCACAGCCTTTGGGCTTTTTCCACATTGTGTCCCTATTTTACAGTCACAAAGGTTGAAAATACTTCACTGTGATTTTATATGACAAACCAACACAGGGTGGATACAGGTCAAATCAAAATCAGTTGCGCATGCAAATTAAATAGCGCACTTTACAGACTCCTAATTTGTTAAAAAAATTAATAAAATAATAAAAAAGGAGAAAATCATGCGTTGTTTTCCTTTCTCTGCACAAGTGTGAGTGCTTTGTGTAAGTCTGTCATAAAACCCTAATAAAAGTTATTGCAGGTTGAGATCATAATGTGACAAAAGGTAGGAAAGTTCAAGGGGAAAGAGTATTTTTACTGTACATGCAAGTCCCGTGATTTTCCCCTCTGAAAGGAACTCATTTAATAATTTCTAAAACCCTGAGGAAATAAAACTAGCTGATGCTTCGATTTCCCTGCAAGGAATGTACAATGGAATGCAACTAATTAGGAGGAGTTTTTGTTTCTTATAATAATTTATTTGAAACTATTGGGAAAATGCAGATTACTAAAACAGCCTCTCTATGAGTTGTTTTTCTTATTATTAATTGTGAGACTTACTGAAGAGAAGTAATGCTTTAAGTTTGTTAAATTATACACTCAAGGGTCAAACATAAATAAGATGATTCCAAATACATTTAGATGAGCGTTTTTATCTGTCTGTTTTTCTTTCGGAACTTTCTTCAAATAGAAGCAATATGGCAGCCCCCCCCCCCCCCCCCCCACCCCGCCCCACCCCCACCCCCCCCCACCCCACCCCGCCCCCCCCCGGCCCCCCCGGGTCCTCGGTTTTTATGGCACTTCTTT
>CAEGAE010082508.1:0-19458 GCA_903067095.1 Girardinus metallicus | reverse complement strand
TATATATATATATATATATATATATATATTTTTTTTTTTTTATCATACAAAGCTGTTTGAAACTTATTGCAAACCATCTCTATATCCAAATCATTCTAGAGTCAATATTTCGCCTCTGTATAAAAGCTGATACATACTCTGCAAGAGCAGAGACATGTGTTGTTTAATGCAAGGCTGCGAGAACAAGAACAACTTGAACAACTTGGCAGGCATTAAATGTCTTGCCAAGACATTTAATGCTTCACGAGAACTCAGTTGCAAAAACTACTAGGAAGTTTTTATAGCTCTCTCCTACTGCAGCACACTTTCATATTTCTCTGACACCACTCAAGACAAAAAAAAAAAAAAAAAGGTTTGGCCCAGAATATGCATCAAGACTAAGCTGCAAGAACATGATGTCATTTGGTTGTTGCAACCCTAGGAGAGAGAAGAAATTTGTCACTTTTTTTTTGAGTATGTAGATTTAACAGGATTCCAAAATGCATTCCCACATTGACTTTGTATCCTAATCAACTAAAGCTACAATAAATTTTGTCGACTGATATGCGGGAAGGCTCAGTTGACCAATATCTGGATTAAGTTGTCACCAAAACCAAATTAATTTTAAGTCCAAAGGCTAGGACTAAACCTATGCAGATTTATTCTAGTTTTAATACAAAACTGTGTCAAAAACTGTGAAAAGTGGATGTCTTATCTCTTACCAAACATCAAACGACATCCAGGTCAAACTTTACTGAACCACTTCCATTTGATAAAACTGGAAATGGTGGAAATTATTCTGTAAAATAATGATAATGTGAGTGGAGTGTGTTGAACTCTACCGTTAGGGAGGCTGGTGGCGCCTATCTCCATCAGGCAGGAGACTGTTCCTGGGTTAGTCTCTCCAACCAGCTTTTTGGTGGCCTACAGCTTTAACTCACTTATGGGGGTGTTGAAAGAGGCCACAACCTACTTCATATAACCTATATGTATTGAAAAACAGATTCATGTAGAACTGCACACAAATGTAAAATAACTTCTAACATTAGATGTTGGAGGAACAATTTTACAGCGGCAGCTCCATGATTTTCTCTGGTGTTTACGTGTGGCGTCGGGCGAAATGTCCTCGCATGTGTCTGTATCTGTTTATAGGTAATATATGATGTCCAAGTGTTGTTCTTGGGCCTTCCATGTCTTCATACTTGAGCTTGAAAGCATGTCATGGCATGTCATGGCATGTCACTTGGCTGAAACCCAACCCAACCCCCCCCTCCTGTCTTCTTCTTCACGGCCTCCCACTCTCTGCTACCCCCCGCCGTTAGCTGATCTCAGAATGTGCCCCTTCAGCTTCTAGGCCTGAACTATGCCACTCGTTGCCGCCGTCGCCGTGAAACAGACCTACAGTACAGCTCAGGATATGTTGGTGCGGTGAACATTTGCTGCTGGTGTGTTGGCCAGGCTGCGTTAGCTGCGTTTCTGTTACAAACGCGAGTAAAACTTTTGTCGATATTCCGCCGACGTCAAAAACTAAACGGCAAAAAGCACAATTTCGCAATTGCGGAGATTCCGTTAAATAGGGAAGGACATTAAAATCACATGCGAATAGACTTGTTCACGCGATGAATCATTAAAAATCATGCAAAAATGTTACAGTTAGTGTTCAGCACTATCAGCCATCAGAGCAGACGTTGGCATCTTATTCAATCGTTGGAGAGGCTACGTATGCGGCATTTTGCGGAAATTGGAGTCGGTGATTTTATAGAAGAGATTCAACATGTTTGAATGACACACAGCTTTTTATGAACTGTGTGATTCTGTGGGAGCTCTGTCATCCTCCTACTACTTCTTGTTGTTTTCTTTGGCATTTCTGTCAGTAGCAACATCCTGCTGTTGATCATGTGACTCGTGTGATGTGGAAAAAGCGTTTCCGTTGCAGTTCTGTGAAATATGTCTATTTTTATGCGACTGAAAACCTACCTCATCCTACCGCAAAAACCTTTAATCAAAAAACATTTTTCGAAATTGTTGTGTTTCCGTTAAGCAAATTTACTCTTGTACTTTCAAATTGCGCAAATTTACGATTAATGGTAGCTGCTATTTATTCATTTATTTTTTGTCTTTGTGATGTTCCTTCTCGTTGTTATCGCTTTGAGTAGCACAAGAGCAGGGCTGACTTGTTTGTTAAATCTCAAGGCTCTGCACCCCCCAATCCTGGCAGCCCTGATGGGATCATTGGAAGCTAATCGGAAGATTAACAGGATCGGCTGATACTGCAAGGATGGCAGCTGCCGGTGAGCTGATGTGACTCATCTTGATATCCACAGCCGCTTTGTCACCAGATTGCCGGGACACCGTGTGCGAGTTTGAAAGCAGCAGGCAGATGTTTCTCACTGTTAAATGCAGGAGGAAACTCCTTTTGACACAAACTTTCATTCTGGAATTGGCGTAGAGCGACCGACAAAAGAGCCAGTAATTCTCGTGAAAGGAGAGATTAATTGCAGTTTGGACGTTTTGCTGGTCGGCAAGGTCAGGAGAGGAAGTTTAAAAACGGAAGCGCCGGGGAGACGTGATGCTTGTGGTGTTGAGGAGATTATTAGGTCAGTGTGGTTTAGTGTGTGGTATGTGAACTCTGGGGTGAAAATATGAAACAAGTGTTAATCCCCTTATTCAAGAGTGTTAAATGCGTACGTGATAAACCCCGGGCCGTCAATCTCTTCGCCAAAGTAAGTCATAAAAACTGAATCAATTGCACAAGACAATGGCACGCTAAAGTAATGCTTGCTGTGATTTATTTATTTTTTTGTGGGTAATTATCTTCAGATTTTCAAGTTTAAGTTTGATTCGATTGCTGTACGTTGGGAAAACCCTTTGCAGACACAACTAGGAGATCATAATAGGGACTTGTTTAGCTTACCAGTGTCTGTGTCACTGTCTTGCATTGCAGCCTTGAGCAAACTGCGCGTCCCTTAAGTCCTTTGTACCGTAGTGTGCTGCCATTCATGGCCAATAAAGGGATACATAATGGTCCTGGCAGTGCGCTCGACATTCACCATGGTGAAACTGTGGGGTTTCCCTGATCGGCAGCCAGAACCAGCACACAAAGCATGCAGCAGTCCTGCCAGAGGCAACTCAACTGTGGGCAGAGCGCAGGGCGGCTTTGGTCTGGACCCCGGGACCCTGCCATTGTGGAAATGTAAGTAGGGACAGTGTCTGAACGGCTTGACTTGGAACAGAAAAACCTTGGAAAAACCAAAACTATGAGCTTCAAATAGCTGGGCCCTGGGAAACATAGCTTGTTCTTTTAAGGAGGTCAAAGAGAAGCCAGAAAAGAGGGGAGAGGAAAAAAAAAAAAAGAAGTACAAACCAATGTTTGATGGAGGGAATGTCAAATTGGAGGCTACTGTTACTATAGGCATCAGCAAAACTGACATGCCGTTTTATTTTTTTTTTCCAAGAACTTTGGTGTCTGACTTCGTCTCGTTTGTGTAAGCATGGCCTGCTTCTCCTTCCCCCATCGTCGTCTGAATTAGCACCTGGTGGTCATACCCACCACTCATCGTCTGCCACTCTATTTTGCCTGAGCTTAATCTTACTAACAGAGGTGACAACTGAGGTACTCGTGGCATGTCGCCGCGTAAAGTCTACCAGCTGAGTGTCCGAGGTATGCAGAGGACGATGATCCATGGGGTTTCATCAGCTTGTTTCTCCGGAGCCTCCCCGCCCCTGTGCAAGTTCCAAATAAAGGTTTGAGTATGTGCAGCACAAGCAGAAGATATCTGCAAGTTTCTTGTTTAGCTACGAGTGTCATTGGTTTAAGATAAAAGCAGATTGTAGGTCTTGTATAACACGGTGTAAATACAAATATTTTGAAGTTGTGGATTTTTAAAACATATATCCATTTACGTAAATCAGTGGGGGGTTTTTTAAAAGGTTTTTTGGCTCCAGCGGCCTTTATTTGAAAGTGCTATGACTTGAAAATAGGGTAACGAGAAAGAGGGAAGACATGCAGCAAAGACCAAGAATCGAACCTGCGACGGCCACATTGAGGACTGAGGCCTCCTTATGTGGGCTGTGCTTAACCCCTGCAACACCACAGCTCCCCTTTATGTAAATTTCTTAATAAGTGACACAGAAAGTGCTAGAATGACAAAGCCAAGGTGCATTCATTTCTCATTATTAGAACTGACAGAAGCGGATAGTATGTCTTTGTTTAGAAAACAATTTAAATTCTGTGCGAACTTCTAAAAACAGTGACTCTAGGTATTCTGGACGGAGTCTGACCGCTCCGGACGGGATGACTGCTGCTAAGTCACGCAGCAGTCAGCCCCACCTGCACGCTGAACCAGGATGCGCCGCTGTAAAGGGACGAGTCACGGGTGTCAGCGGGCCGAGGATCCATGGCTCGGAGCCTCGCTGGAGTTGAGAGAGAAAATTCTCTCTTTCTCCATCACACACGCAAACAAACGCGGCCGCACAATCGCCGGCTTTCATCCAGAGTAAAACTGAAAAGCCGAGAACTCTCTCAAGCTCCTGGGCAGTTTTACACCCCACCCCCCACCACCCAACTCCCCCTCCTATGAAAGGACACTACTCTACTCTGCTACACAGCCATCACATTAGCACTATAACTCTATTAGGCACAGCTCCAGGACACACCAAGCAACCCGTAGTCCACAAAGGCATCATTGTCAGTGGGGACGGCAACCATTGTCGTCCGTGATGCAGGATTTATCCCCCTCCTCCCATATTGGGGACCTTCAACTCTGACCTCAGCTGCCATCTCACATGCTCTGGGCCCGGGAGCTTGTGAGGCCTTCACAGTCTTAAAATAAAAAAATAAAAAATATCTCCTTCACAATGCCTCAAGCTTACTTAAGTGGTTTCTGTCAGCTGCGCCAGTGTTGGGGTTTTTCAAGTTAGCGTCAGCATGGGCAGGGAGTAGGGGGTGAGGGCGAGAGGACAGAGTTGCGGTCGGACTGCTTGACCCATAGAAGAGGTCACTTGCATGGCATGAGAGGAAAGGAGCTGTCTAAATGGCTCCTTTCTCTCCCCTTGTCTCTCTTTGGGTCCTGGGCCAGGCCAGGAGAATCTGGATAGTTATTTATGAGTGTGTGTGAGAGCAAGTGGAGTTGCACCAAAAAAACCCCCACCACCTCTCTTTGTTGCAGGTCCCTGGGCTGAGGTTCAAATCATTGGCTCTGTCATGTATGCATGCAAATGCAAGCGCTCACGCACTTTTATGAACTCCGTCCCAGAACACGAGACAGGACGTTGTTGGGAGGCAGATCTGAGGAATAGCTATCAGCGGTTCAGTCGAAGTCCTGGAGGCTTTTAAAACTTGAGAGGAACTAATATTGTTGCCAGCTTTTAAACATGTTCATGTTTGTTTCCCCCCCGCCCACAAACAGTGTTCAGATGACTTTTCTGTTGCATGTTAAAGTGGTCCGAATACACTGCCTTGCTCGAATAGTTGGGCCCTTTGTAGTTTTTACAGCCTCAAGCCGGATTTTATGACGGACCAACACAAAGTAGCGCATAATAGCGATGTCGAAGGACAAGTACACACAGTTTTCAGCGTTTTTACCAATTAAAATCTGAAAACGTCAATGTGGAGGAGCTGTAGAGATTTATAGCTAATATGGGAGAATCTGTCTTTAGCTGTGGATTACACAAATTAAGCCCAGAAGAGGTCCTGCTCAAAATTTGCCACAAACCATGTAGAGGACACAACATGAGGAAGGTGTCCATTACATTTTGTACATGTGTGTTTAAGTTTTTCTATATGATTCTGTATGACTTTATTTCACTATTTTATGATCAACTGATGAATTGTTGGATTATACTGTATATATTTTTTCAATACTGTTCGAGTGGAGGCTTTATTGTCCATTGGGATTTTGCCTCTTCCTGCACATGTTTTTCTTAATATCTTTGATCTGTATCTTAATTGCGCAAACTAAACAAACCTATACTAAAGGGGGGCGCATACTGAAGACTTTGCCTGAGCTTCACCTTCCATCAGGCTTACGATACTAAACATGTAGCTGCACTTACAACAGATATCTTCAGATCAAAATATATTCATGTGTTTGAAGATTGAAAAAAAATTGAAAAAGAACAAAAATGCACATCTGGGAGTATTTTTTTACTACCCTGTACTTTTCTCATTTACATGAGTCTTTTTAATGTGAAGTGTTGCTACTCTTACTTGAGTAAACCTTCTGGATTCTTTACCCACTGCGAGTAACCACTGAATGAAGAACAAGCTTGTTGTAGCCAAAAATTCACCAGACACAGACACACACACCTGTGTTAAATTTGTTACATTTTTCTAAGTTTATTACTGAAAGACATTGATTTGGAAAACTGTTACTTTTGTCTGATTTTATAATTATGTTTTTTATTTTAATTAGTTTCATTTTGGTCCTTTAAACACCAAAATTTCCACATAGCCTTGTATTTTGTTTTGGCTGATTATGTGTCTTTTTAAAATATGAAATGTACTGGAGTCGCCTTTTTACCAAATACTTTTTACCTCTTACTTGAGTAATTTCTTGGATGGCTACTTTTACTTTTACTTGAGTGACATATGTTGAAGTAGCGCTACTCTTACTTGAGTAAAAGACTTGCAATTTATTTGTATGAACGATTAAAATAAGATAAGATCATTTATCCCACAGGAGAAATATATCTAGGAAAAAGGGGCAAAACTGCCCCTGCCTGAGTCAGGAGGGTTGAAAACACATGTACGGAGCTAAATTGGAGCCATGAATTTTGTAAAAAAAAAACAAAAAACAAAAAAAACAATTGAAACTGAAACAAAAAGATTTGAAATTGATTTTTTTAAAATTAAAACTGCTTTTCAGATTCAATGTTGTTGTTTTTTTATTTTAGTTTAATTTTTTTTATTTCTTTTGAACAAACTTTATGGCCCCAATTTAGCTCCGTACATACGCACGCCACATTTTTCAACTTTTCATTTGTGAAAACTTTGAGTCCCATGTGACAACTTCGTGTTTGGCTAGCACACAAAATCTCAGTGTTAACCTGACAACGTTTGAAAAAAAGGTCAAGCAATAAGAATGATTAAAGACTTCTTTGCTTGTTCGGAAACCTCAGTGAGATAGTTAGCGCTTACATTGCCGCTACAACTCAGCTGCATCCTGACACATGTTCCTCCCCGGTTAAGAAATTTCTCAAAGCACCAAGACGATTGGCTTGGGTCACATAATCCTCATGAGCTTGATGTTCCAGAGAATAAATTAGCTTTGCCTTCTCAGAACTGCAGAAAGTTACGGAGAACAGCGCTGCAGCGCTCTGCCAATGTAACACACACCACATTTTCTTTCTTTCTTTCTTTTTTTTTTCCCTGACAAATTTAAATTAAGCTTGAATTTCGTGCTGAAGTCAAATGGTCATGATGTCATGGTTTTGAGGACAGAATGACTCGGTTTGTCTGTTGACTGAGAAGGCCTATTCTTGCATGTTTGGGTGGGAGTGCAGCATATAATTGCAGAGCGGGTTAGCATGAGGGGAGGGAGGCAGGGGGAGAGAAGGGAGAGAGTTAGCACGCAACATGAGTTTTGGCCCACAGTTGCTAGTGTGGGTGCCAAGCTCGTCCAGAGGACTGCTCTCTATCTGTGTGTGTGTGTGTGTGTGTGTGAGGCTGGTTCTGCTGCGCCTTGAGGCCAGCCCTGTTCCAAGACACATCTTTCATTTGCACACGCTGAATAGCTTAGGGGGAGCCCAAGGCAGTTTGGACAGGGAATGATCTGGCTTACTGGACGTTTTTTTTTTTATGCTTGGGTTGTAGCAGGGTTGGTTGAGAGTTCAGTTCCTTTTTTTTTTGGACAGGGGGGGGGTCTCACTTTTTTGGAGAAAACCAGTGTCGCATTGTTTTCGTTGTCAAGTAAGTTGTTAGGGAGCAGCCGAACCGCTGTACACGTGTTCCAGCCATCCAAGGATTACACTGATCCAAAAATCTGACAGTAAGGGGAAGAGAATGGAAAGCTTTGTCGGCCTTTTCACATCCTCTTGGTGGGAGGTAGAAAGCCAGGACCTCTAGACGTAGGCTCGCACTGGTGGGTGTTAATGGGTGGGGAGAGAGAAGCTGGTGGGGGGAGTGTGAGAGCTCTCAACTGCCAACCAGATGGACAAACCCCATCCTGTGTATTTAGGGAGATCATATGGGATAACCTCGCGAAGAACAGATTGACATTTTGCTGACAAAACAAACCGACTCCCCCTCCCACCGCCCTTTGGCCAACCCTCTGGTTTTGGCACGCAAGAACACGCCACTGCCACCTCGTTGCCCCGCATTCAAACTCCAAGGAACAACCATGTTGGCCACAGCAGGTCTCGGAGAAGTTATTTTAACATTTGCCGCACACTCAAGACAAGAGCCATAACAATAAAGGGGATGACAGGACGGGGGAATCTAGGATTATGCGACTCCTGCACAAACAGCAGCAGCATCAGTGACCCGACTGGGTAAATGACGCAGCCTTGAGCCGCGAGGAGGAACAAATAAACCTATTTTCTGCGTCATGCGTCAGGATTTAATCCAGTTTTTCAGGGTCATAGTTAGGGATGCGCCTCCCCTGAGGGTTAAAAATATATACCCTGTCATCTGTGGGCGGCTCTAGAGACGCCGGTGCCCCTGTGGAACTGGCCCTGGTCATGGCCCCTGTACTGAAGAGATGAGACTATGTTAATGTCCTCTGATAATATGCACCGTTCATTTGGGCCGCTTTCATTTTTTTCATCTTCACAATTTTACTTCGAGGCCCAGCTCCTCCACAGAGCTGCAGTTTCCAAGCTTTCACCTCACAGAGCCCTTCTCCACCTCTCCTCCACTCAGCTCCTTCAGACTAGCCAGCAGCAATTAGCAAACACCTGGTGGAACTGCGCATCAAGTGAGCTCATTATACGAGCTACTTCTCAGGGAAACACTGATAAAAATGTTGTTAAAGGGTTAATAGAGGAGCCATGCTGTGACGACTTCCTGAAGGTGGAGTTTCAGAAAGAAAAATAGTTTCTTAAAGAGACAGAGGCCCAATTTCAAAGCGTTAAATTATAAAGTCAAATTTCTTTTAAGTGATATGCACAACATTTTTATAACTGAAGGTAACATAATTTCTTGATTGAATAGCGTTTTCCAGGCACAGGGCCATTCCATGATACTACCCCTTTAAGAACACACAATATAAAGCTGTTTTAATCTACTTGTAATAGTCTAGACAGGTGATAAGGTAGTTTACCGTGTCGACGAAAAAACGAAAGAAAGATGCAGAAGTTCATCAGACTGCACAATGCGCATGCAGCCCCGCCCTGCTACGCTCCTATCAATCACACATCCCAGAAGATTCACATTTGACTCACCCTGCGGTTACAACAAGTGACAAGACGGAGCTGGAAGACGTTAAGCGAAAGCTAAAAACGGGAGAGGTAACACTGCTTACGTGCTCAAATTATAGCCTATAAACGAAAGCAGTAAAAACTTAATTAAATAATATGTCAGGTTTACTTCAGGCTTGGCCTATAATTAAAGTTAATCAGTCGGGTTAGATCGAATTTGGACGCCATGTCTGCAGGCCCAGGCTGGGTCGGGTTGCTCTTTGGCTCATATATTAAAAAATGAATTATTGCTCAGTTTTTGTTGTTGTTGTTTGTTTGTTTGTCTGTTTCATTTTTTGTCTGGTGCACCCAAGAGAAAAAAAAACTTTCCCCACTGCTACATTTGGTCTAGAGCTGCCACTGCTATCATCTGTTTGACTTTAATTGACTTGACCTGGGAATGGAGTTTGAGAACTGAAAAAAAAAAAAATCCCATGCCACGACTTAAGTGCATTGTTACAACCGTTTAAATGTCATCCTAATTCAATAAAGTATCACTGTGCTGATAAATCAAATGTAAGCAGATTGTGCTACATGATGTTATTCATTCTCCTTTTGCTCGACTTAGGATGGTTAACCGAAGATGGGATCACTT
The DNA here is from genome assembly GCA_903067095.1 of Girardinus metallicus. Taxonomy (NCBI): domain Eukaryota; kingdom Metazoa; phylum Chordata; class Actinopteri; order Cyprinodontiformes; family Poeciliidae; genus Girardinus; species Girardinus metallicus. Next base: position 9,488 of record CAEGAE010082508.1, on the reverse strand, counting down.
TGGGACATGAAAGGCAAGAAAATTATGTAGCTAAATGAACAATAGGAAGAGTGCTGTACTCTATTACATTTTTAATCTTTCTAGTACGGGTCATATGCGTCCCAGTTGATTTACGGGTTATGATAAGAATCCCTCCACAAACCAAACTTTTTCACAATATAAATACTGCTCTTACGCACTCCGGTTGTTCCAAAATTACTGATTACGACGTTGGTGTATCATGTAAGTTATATCAATGTGGTCCTCCCCCCTTTAACTGCGGGTGCTGTTTTTGTTCGTAATCTCAGCACACAAGATTCTGGCGGGCAGATGACCGGCCGGTAAAAGTGCTGACTTGCACAGGCTGACTTTGTCAGGGTGACACAAGCAAATAATGTTCTTCTTGTGACTTGAGGAGTTTTATTTTTTTCTTCTCTCCCTCCTTTTTGCAAAATGAACCTCTAATTTGTTTTGTGCCGGCATGACTAAGATTAAAGACAGAATTGGCAAAGAAATCGGTTCATCTTTTATGACGTGTACAGGAAGGTAGACCGAGGTTTACGATGGTTTTAGTGTCACAATGTTAACTGTACGGAAAATCAAAAATACATGCTTGTGGAGGGATAATAAAATTATAAACTGTATTTGCAGTGCTGTACATGCTACATTGCAAAACGTATTTGCTTATCTGCCTTCATACAGATGTGAACTTGAGTTATATCCCATTTCTTAATAGATAGAGTTCAATATCCTCTATCTTTGTAGATATAACAGCTTCAACTGTCGACTTTCACAAAAGGGTGTATTTTTTTGAAATATGTTATCATTCTTCTAGAGTTAAATAATGAGGTCAGACACTGGTGTTGGATCTAAAGTCCTCCACTCGTATTTATCCCACATCTTGTTCTGTTGGGTTGAGGTCTGGACTCTGTTCAGGCCCGTTAAGTTCTTTCCCTCCAAACTGTATCAGTTTGGAGGGAAACTGTTGTTATGAGTCAGCGAGTTTGTCACATGTCCATAAAGACCTTGTACACAGCTATGTTTGAACCTCTTAGCTGTCATGATGACACACAGTGTCCTAATGAACCCATCGACCTACATGTACGTGTTTTGAGAGTGACAGTTAAGGAGTTAACAGGAAGGGACTGTCCCAAAACCGTTGCCACTAATTTGGGAACGTAAAATTGTCCCAAATGTCTAGGTTTGCTGAAACATTAGGACTCCCTTTTATTAGAACCTTTTATTTGACTCAATTAAGTCAGACCAGAGTCAAATCCAGACTCCTCCATCTTCTGTCCTCTATATTTTGGCAGTGACAAGCTTTACACCACTGCATCTCATCTGACACTTATACCGCATTTTATGACAGATGTATGGATGGGCATCGTATGGCCATCGATGCCCATTCCATGAAGTTCTCTACACACTATTCTGGCAAAATACCAGCCCATTGTTCTACGCTACTGACTATGTACAGAGTGCCTGGATTCTCGACTACTGAGAAACAATTGCTTCCTGGAGGCGTGGACTATGTTGAAGTCTTACATTTTTCCCAATTGCTAATGTTTGCCCGTGACCAGATTGACGCTATTGAATTTACCGTAAATTGCCTGCGGTGTAAACAGCCCACTCCCACTGCGAAGACAGAAGTGCAGATCTGAACAAGATGGTTGTTAATGTTAACTGAATATTTGGAAGTGTATCCAACACGGAGTGAACGGATTCGTTCACTTCCTCCGCTGCCATTTCTAAAGCTACAGGCAGACTGTGATTCTAAAACAGTGCAGAAAATCGACGTCAAAACTTCTTCTGTTTGCCTATTGGTCCGGTTGAACACTACCGAAGGGAATCCAAGTCAAAGAAAAAAAGCCCAGACTGCGCTGTGAAGTGAGATTAGAATTGAATGAAATTGCGTTGTGAGGCGATGGCCAGGATACTACACACTGATCTTTAGCTAATCTGAAAGCCACATAAAGTTTGGCGGCCTGTAGCTACTGAAAGACCTCGATGCTTTATGCGTCTCAGCATCCGCTTTTTATATTTCACATTGGCTACCACTTCATGGCTGAGTTACTATCATTCCCAACCACTTCCACTTTGTGATAATACAACTTAGAGTTGACTGTGGAGTATACAGCAAAGAACTCATTGATGAAGGTCTATGTGTTAGTATCGTCCAACATTAGCATCGTCCAAAATTGGAATCGGCTTTCTTAAAGATACAGAAGCATTGCCAGAAGCTAACTCCAAACCGCTAAACATATAAAATTAGCAGAAAGTAACGCTAATCGTTAACATGACTGCAGAATCAATGTGTGTTTTTTATTTAAAGATCTGCGATAGGCCAGAAAACTGCAATCGGCGCACCCTTACAATACAGTTTCCTAATAGAACTATTGTACAAAAGCATGGATGAGAAAAGAAGCCATATATACACACAAATTCAGCTCTTAGTTTTTAAAAACGTTTTTAAATACCGCAGAGGGACGGAGAGGTGCCTATCAGCTAACCTGCGCCTTACATGCTGGTTATAGATACTGGCGATGAGGTTTTAATCCACCCAACCATTCCGACTGTTCAAAGTTATTTTAATTAGGTGCTGGAGAAAGAGGTGGAGTGACAGGAGCCTTTTCTGGCTCTACGGAACATAGTAGGTCAGCGCTGCTCCTTTCCAACCTTTAGCTGACGAAGGAACCTTTAGCAGGTTGAAGGAAATGTTAAGAAAACACCAATTTTTGGATGCTTGGATTTTTTTTTTCCCTGGCACTAATAGGACAGAATGTCCAACAAATAGTCACCAGAATGTCTTCTGACTTTGACTGTATCCCTGAGCAGTAAAGAGTGGGAAATAAAAACAACTAAAGTTTACAACACTTTGTTTTATGAGCTGCATCTTTTTTTTGTCAGTCCGAGCAGTCTTGTGATTGGTTTATGTTCGCAGTTCATTTCGGTATGTTTTTCACGCACGGATCTTCAACTAACAGTGTTAGCATTCGTGCTTTAGCATAAAAACGTAACTTTTAAGAGTAACCTACTGTGAAACACGACGTCCGTGATGCAGTATGTTGTGGTGACAAAAAAGAAAATCGTCTGCTCTTGTGAACGTCTTTTTAATTTGTGGCATGGAAGAATAAGAGGTAGGCTGCATAGAAGATTATAATTATCTAACTGGGTGAAACAATGGATCAAACTCACAGTTAAAAACAAACCGTGTGGGAAATAAAAAGGCTACAGCTGCAAGGGAAAATCCTCTTTAAGAGATATTTTTGATCACTGGACAAAACATATTGTGTGACAATATGTCAGACATCTCAGTTTCACTCTGTTGGTTGCCCACAGTGAATAAATCGGCCTGCATTTACTGTCTAAATTCCTATTCAGAACTCCAGTGACTCAATTAAAGTCATCTAGTGGTCAAATAAAATACTTAATTTCAAAAATTTGCTCTATAATAGCAGCCAACTGGCATCTTAATTTAGCCTTATTTTTACGGTGATACACTGTATGGCTTATTAATACAATATGGTAATTGGTTTTCCAACAGGAAACAAAATGGCAAACGTTCGGCAACTAGATGTTCAAAACTACTAAAGACTAACCCCAAAAGGTTGAGTCACTTTTGACTCAAATGTGGAACATTTGTTTAGGAGTGACGTGCTACTTTGTGTTATGCTTTTATTTCAAATTACCAAAAAATAAAAAATAAAAAAATGAAAGTTGTAGTTGTAACGTGACAAAATGTGAAAAAGTTCAACGTGTGTGAAAACTTTCACAATACGTTGTCTTCTATGATCGTCACCAGAAACTTTTGAGGAATTTAACTGGGTCTGGAGACCACCATGTTGGTGCAAAAAAACATCTGCTAACTAATGCATTTTTTTTGGCATAACTGCATAGGTAGCTGGTCAAGTTACATTTCTAATGAAATTTGGTAGCATAGCAGGCGGCTCGAGTGTACTCTTTTAAACTGTCGGCCAACTGTTTTCCAGATTCCTCTAAAATCCCATTTAGCGCAGATAAAAACGACCTCCGTTAATGGAGCCGATCCTGTTTATTCATCTAGTGGAGTTAGAGCAAGCCGCTTGAAACTCTTAAGACCTCTTAAGCCCACATGACCACTTTGACAATTACACCCGTCACAGAGCGCCGGCTTTTATCAACAGTGGAAATGTCCAGAGGTAATCGGGTCACAAACGGGCCCGTAACCTGGGCGTCAGCCAGCGCATCCCGGTGGGATGTTGAGGAGAAACCGGAAGCGACCGGGCGAACACTGAGACGGGCGACGGAGCAAGCCGGGAGGCGAACCCGGTTGCGACGAAAGGAATCCCTAACATCACGAGGCTTGTTTATGTTGCATGTCTGGGCCTTCTCCCTTTGATTACGCTCGTCGTGTGCAAATTTATGTTACCCGCAGAGATTCTTCCTCGTGCTATTTTGGTGGAGTCTGTAGCTCCCGGGCTCGTCTCAGCTCCGTCTTGCCTTCTCTCTATCCAGCACGCGCACCTCGCTCTTCCTTTCTGTGTCTTTCCCTCCCGACCGCCGTGGCCACATTGCCACTCTCAGTTTTCCATGGCCTCACATTCCTGTGTGCTCTGCAAACTAAAGTAAATGAACACAATCCGGAAATAGTGTTCCAGCCAGCGATGGTGGGAAGGAAAATCCCTTGGCTTGGTGCTTGCAGGAGAGTGGGAGAAAGTAGGAAATAGTTATAGAAGCCATTCACATTTCACTCAAAGTGTATCCCTATTTTTTAGATCTAACTCCTTGCAGTTGATTTCTTCTGTAAAGCCTTCAGTCTGTAACGAAACCCTTTAAAACTTGATGCTGATTAGTAAAAGGTTCCATGTTTAGACTGCGCTGTCAGCTGTAGTTGTCATGCCAGGCCACTAGATGGCGCTGTGATGTTAGCATGTCATCAAAGCACGTGGGCTTTTGACTTTAGCTTCCACCGCACTGTAAACAGCAACACGTCTGCTTATGTAGCATATTCTAGAAATTGTGCTAAACTGAACAGGTTAAGTAGGATAGTGTATTAGGACCATTGTAGATAGAAAAAAGGAGAAAATTTCTGCCAATGAAATATCTGAAATTTTCTAGAACAAACAAGGGCATTTCTGAGTTCGAAAAGTAAAAAATTAGCAAAAATAAGAATAAAAAACAACTCTGAAATATTCTACAAAAACCAGGAAATTTGAAATTTCAGCAGTTGAAAATTTCCAAAAGTTTTTTGCTCTAAAATTTGAGTTTGAATCTTAAAATTTGAAGGTGTTTTTTTTTGTTAGCAATTTTTCAACTCTTCAAACTCAAAAACTTTTTAGTTTTTTTTTTTCTTTAATTTTGTCAAAATTTGATTGATTGATCATTTTTATTTCATACAGACATTTCACCAATAAAACATAATAATAATTAGTCTTAAAGACTTTCATGTTTCTAAGTATAATTTCTGTATAGTTTTTAAATTATTTTCTTAATGTATCTAAAGATTTCTGACTTTTTTGGCAGAAATGTGCTCCTCCTTATTTTTTTCACTGTTAGCTTAGTTTTTTTATAGGCTGCAGGGGGAGTTACAGAAAAGTTTCACTCTGAGACCTGCTTTCAAAAGGTTTCCGTGTGAGACACTCTGGTCACTGGAGTCGTGTAAACGAGCGGCTGGATCGCGACGGAAACGTTACGGTTTAACTCAACGGTGGCTCCGTGTAAACGGGGCCCTTAAGCTTAGAAACTGCACAAACAAAGCAGGCAATACTAGAGGCTTAACAACTTGATGGCAGAGGTTAGCTTATCTTTAGTCTAAACGGCCAAAGGTCCGCACTGAACAGGGCAAATGTCTCATAGGAAGCCGGTGTTATGGAAAGATGGAGCTCGAGGAGCTGGAGCGACGCTGGCTGGACCGGGCCTGCAGCTTCGGGAGATAGAGGAGGGCGAAGACAGGAGGCTCACCGGCAGGTTAAAAGCGGGGTCAGCTCTATGTAATCAGGGCTTTATCTGGATACCTCTCCAGGGTCGCCAGTCACAATCAGGGTGCAGCGAGCACGAGGAGCGGTCTGGCAGACAGACATCCTCAGGAAACGTTCGTGTGCAACGGCCTCTCCGCCAAGGTGGTGAAAATGTTCCACCGTCATTCGTCAGAGGATGTGGCTGAGGGCCGAAGGGGGTGGAGGGCCAACGGAGACATTAAAGTCATAGGCAGAAACATGAAATTTACTTTGGCAGTAACGTCTCCGAAGGTCGACTTGCAGATTACTAAATGAGCTAATTCTGGTTGTTAAACAACCAGCTCATAGGTTGTTTTTTTTTTTTTTTTTGTTCTTTGCAAGAGAAGGACAGTCTGCGTGAGTAACACTCAGAGAACAGTGTGTAACATGATATGTGGAGCTGCGCAACCGCTAGATCAGTAAAATTGGAATCCAGAGTCACTGTAATTTGGGAGAGAGCTGGTTAACCACTCCTTATAATGGATGGTGTTTCTGTTTAGCCTAAGGCGTTGGAGCTGAGGTCATATGCAAACAAGGCAGGTCAGGTTCTCGATCTGGTTCACAGCAGAATACTCTGACACTGAAGTCTACACCACAGACTATGTTTTTTTTTTTTTATTATGATGTTTCTGTTTGGTGTTTTCCTGACTACTAACAGCAAAACTAGATGCTGTGAGAAAGTCAGTTTTTGAAAAGAACAAGGCATCCACGAGTTTGGTTGAAAAGAAATGTCAGAAGAAGATTACTAAACCCATTTGGTTAAAATAATAATTTTCAAATGAAGGGAAGGTCAAAAGACCATCCAAACTATGGTGGCTCTATGTGAAAAAGTAAGTTCTTAATCTTGAATTAACTGTGATTCACAACATTTCTGGTTTGGACGGCTGAGTTTGGTTTTTCTGACAGACCCTGTACGACCAAGAAATCCCATAAACAGAGCCTGTCTATCACTGTGAAGTAGGGAGTAAACCCTGAAAACATGATGCCTTCATCTGAAGGGAATCAAGAATATGTCACAAACAAAGGTTTTGACATCTACCTGTCTGGATTGGGTAGCAAAACCTTTTCTATTGTTCTGTACCTTTAAGACATTCCTCCCTTGAGTTCAGCTAAAGGCTTTTGCGTAGCACCTTCCCAGTGATACTGACATCTCAAAGCGCTTTACGCTACACCCACATTCATGTCCCATTCACCGATATGCAGTTCAGTAAGCAACTTGGGGTTGATTGCCTTGGAAGCTGGAATCATACCTACAACCTTCCAATTGTAGGACAACTACTCTAACACTGAACCACAGTCCTCCCAAAACCTTGTTATCTCGGGAAAGACCCTCCCACAGACAAACCACTGATGTGAGAATGAACCAGCATCTCAGTTCTTACAGAGTCTGAACATGACGCAACTAACAAGAGACTAGTGACAAATGTCTCAGATCAAGATGCAAGTGAAACATTTTAGATTCTACGATAGGTGTTCATTACTTTTCTAATATTCCATGAATGTTTTATAAGAAAATCATATTACAACTAGGGAATCTGAACAACCTAGGCGTGTTGGTACTTCACGTGCTGTTGGCTGCCGTTAGCAAAACGAGCGATACAGGACCTCCATTCATTTCCCTTGACCCTAATTGACTGTACCCTTAAGAGCAGAGATAAGGAAGACTGTATTAGCTTCTGTGGTAATCTCAAGATGGTTTCATATTGATGAATATTAAGGTATAATTGGTGTATTAAATAGACAGAAGTGTTTTTTAGGGAAAGTCTCAAGTATTAACCCTGGAGTCCACTGTACCACTTAACTTGAATAATCAATCAGGCAATATTTAGGATAAAATGCATGTTTTTTTCAACAAAAAAAACCAACATAAAAATTAAAACAACATTCTCATAATGTACAATGTTATGCTCAATTTGTTCCAGAAGTTGGAACAAACTGAGGTGAGAACAAAGTCACATCCAAAATGAGAGCATTCTAGCTGCAAGTGAGAAAACCATGGCTTTGCTAATTGTTGCGGTGCTAACTACTACAATGCATGCTAACATGTCTTTCATATCTACTTATGCATTAAAACAGAAAGAAACACGTTCACAATAGATATTTTACACTTTGCTCTGTATGATTTGAAGATACACAAATCATCTGAGGTGTTACTGAGTATATGTGCCAATATATGGCATATCTACAGCATTTCTTATGTGCAACAGGCATACTGGATACGAGGTTGGTTGACGACCTCTGACCTGGAATTCCAAGTTTCTTGTATTTCCGACAGGGAACTTGGAAGACGTGAGTTCTGAATACAAACAGATTGCACCTTCATTAGACTTTCATGGACAAACAATTAATCAATAAATAACACTGTTGAAATATTACATGTGTAGGGATATAATGCTGTATTATAAGGTCAATGTCAGGGGGTTAACAGCTTTTCTTCAAACAACAAAACCAGTAAAAAGGCTGTTCAGGTTAGCCTTTTTACAGGCTAAGTAGTTAGCTCAAACTACTGCTAGCCATGCACATTTGCCCAAAGATCTGGTCGTTCTAAAAAAAACTTGTTCTGGTCTTTTCTCCAACCCATATTCATATTCCTAATAAAATTATTATGTAAGCGAGAACATTTTGGGAGTATTCCAAAACGCATAGTGGTGACATAAGCGTACTAGGACTGCAACCATCCCTCAAAAGCAACAGTAGGCTAACATAGAAATCTAAAAATGTGGTGTATGGGCAAACTGATGCGGGGTTTCAAGCTGTTTTATTGTTTCTGTTTAGGGAAACAAACAATTTGCCGATAGGACATGCACGCGGAAATTTGCTGGTGATGATTTTAGCTTTAGTTCGTCCCGTGTGTCCATCGTCACCGTCTTTACATTTTGTGAATGTTCCTTTAAAGGATTACATCATCCTTTTTATGCTCCTTTTCTTCCCCTGGTGATTCTCAGTGCTGAGCCTTTTCTGCCCAGAGACAATTGGTTAATTCACCGGTGCATAACACCGCCACCTCCCGATCCACAGTTCCCATCGCCGGCTGCGAGGCTGCTGTGTTTTTATTGGCGAGTTTGGGTTGTCATGGCATCTGACATCACATACCTCCATGATCGGATTACAGCGACGCTGCCAGCAAACTTCCACCACACAAACTATGTCATTTTCACAGCTCGTTAGGCAAATTTTATTTTTATTCGCGGATGGAAAGTTCAGAGCACATGCAGGATTTTTAGATGTTGACGGTAAACCCAAACTGGCTGGGTTAAGCGCTGGTAAAAAAAAAAAAAAAAAAAAAAAAGAAAGGAAAAAAAAGGGACGAGCATTTAACAGTGTTGCTCTGCCATCTAGTGGTGGAAATACAGAAGGAAAACCATTAAAATTTAGGAGCTATCCAGCTAAAATAAAAAAAAAATTATGAAACTCCGTTCTTCAGGCACGTGCAGAGGGGGGGGGGGGGGGGGGGGGGGCCCCTTTTTTTTTTATGCCCCCTTTTTTTTTTTTTTTTTTTTTTTTTAAAAAAAAAAAATTTTTTTTTTTTTTTTT
>CAEGAE010082504.1:0-12387 GCA_903067095.1 Girardinus metallicus | reverse complement strand
CCTCCCACAGTCCAAAAACATGACTGTCAGGTTGATTGGCCTCTCCAAATTGTCCCTAGGTGTGAGTGTGTGAGTGCCTGGTTGTTTGTCCTGTGTGTCTCTGTGTTGCCCTGCGACAGACTGGTGACCTGTCCAGGGTGACCCCGCCTCTCACCCGGAACGTAGCTGGAGATAGGCACCAGCAACCCTCCCGACCCCATTAAGGGACGAAGGGTGAACAGAAAATGGATGGATGGCTGGATAGTTAAAAACTGGCGCATTCTCAAGATTTTTATTTACTTTAGTTTATTTGGCGCAATATTAGAAATGCATCAAAAGACAAAAATAAACAAATGAGTCAGTTCATTTTTTAAATGAGGAAATAGACATTTTTTTCATCCTCATCATAACGTGCAACAACACAGCATTCCTTTAATGAACACTTGATCATATGCATCAAAAGATGCATCTGCAGCCATTTAAATACTTCAGCCCTTTCTGCTTAACTGGCTTAACTGATTAATAATTATATAGCAAAAGGTGCTTAAGATGAGACTTATTTTTTTAGAGAATTTGAACCAGGTGTAGATAAAAACGAGCCACAGACAAAGAATTTTATCTCAAATGCAAAATGTATAAATTGTTTTTGTAATTTTGGTTTCTTTACTGCTGTAAGTATGCTGCCATTTCATCAAACTCCTCTTTGGTGAAATAATTGTCAAATAATTGATTACTTGACAATTATTTGAAAAATGAATTAATCACGATTAATCGTTTCAGCCCTAATGTGTTTTCTTGTGTGTTTTCAGATGGACCTGAAGCTGATCTTCATTGCATTTATAGGACTTTTTTACTGCTGTAACTCTCAGAAAGGTAGTTGATTTTATTATTTTTCTAATATGAAGCTAAAACTTTCTTTTTCAAATGATGTCATTGTGTTGGTTGTTAGCATGCTACTTTAGTTTAATGAACTCGTAGAAGAAGCTGTTGTGCCGTAGCGCCCAGGAATAAGATGGAATATTATGAGCCTTCAATCAGTGTTTCACACCTACTAATGCGTAAATGTATGACGTTTCTGTCGCAGAGCCACACTGTAGCGCTGCTCCCTCTGACTCTGACCACTCCTCTCTCTTTGTTTTCCATCTAGAGGGGAACGAGTGCATCAACAAAAATGCCAAACACTGCGGAGAGTGCATCCAGACCGGAGCCAAATGTGGCTGGTGTACAGACCCGGTGCGTAACTCAGAGCTGTCAGCTACACTTACTGCAGAGTAATGCACAGGGATGAAATCACGTGTTTCTGTTCTATAGAAACACGTGATTGCTATAGAACAGAAATCACTTATGTGCCACATAAGTATCTTTTTTATGTGTCTTCCAGCTATACCCGTTTGTGATTGGAAACAACACAGGCATGGCTTTTCTTTTTTTTTTGCATTTTAAGCAAATCAAATGGGACAGTAAATTTAAAAAAACTAAATAAATAATAACAAAGAATGAAAAGGAAACCATTAAAACAGTGAGATTGTAAATGAAAGGATGATTAAGTAATGTGATGTTAAATTAATACCATTGAAAATTATAAATAATCATTCATGTCAATCAAATCAGGAAAGTTCCTTAAGGGATGCAATGTTTGGCACATTAACTACTTTATCAAGCCATTAGAGATTCAAATCTTTCAGTGATTAACAATTTGATTCTGTATTGTAGGGTCGCGGTTTGATTCAGAAACAATTTATTTAGAGATTCTGTTTTAATTTTGTGAGTGTGACAAAAGAAAAAGCTGTCTAAAAAACATAGAAAATTTATTTAAAAGTCAAATTGCATCAAATTCCATCAGTTAATACTTAAACGAAAATAGGGTTTGTTCATAACTTAAATGATTAGATTTAGATTATCCTAGCTGCCTGGCTTTTTCTTAAATAAAAAGATATCAAATTGATATTCAAAATCTAATTTTGCAAAAACAGACTAAAATCGATTTGAGCAATTTCAATCGATTCAGAATTCCCAAGAATAGGAATAAATATTTTCTACATGAACAAACTGTTTATTAATTTCTCCATTTATTGCCGATCCGTCCAAAGGACCCTGACTGAAGCGCCTCGAAATGTTAATCCCATCATAAACGATCTCTGTGCTGCCTCTCTTCAGGACTTCCTGAAACAGGGCGAGACCGTGTCAAGCCGGTGTGACGAGCTGCAGTCTCTGATAAAACGGGGCTGCAACAAGACATTGATTGAGAACCCGCTGGGGAAACGGAAGATTCTCAAGGACAAGCCGGTGACCGGTCGCAGCAAACCCACAGGGAAATTGAGACCAGAGGACATCACTCAGGTCCAGCCCCAAAAAGTCAGCCTCACCCTCCGATCTGGTGCGTAAACATCGACTTCACATCTGGTCCAGCTGTGTATATCAGTCACTTTGTAATTTTGACAATTCTTGTCCGTTATAACAATGTAAAGGTGAGCCGCAGTCCTTTGAGCTGAAGTTTAAGCGTGCAGAAGATTACCCCATCGACCTGTACTACTTGATGGACCTGTCCTTCTCCATGAAGGACGATCTGGAGAACGTAAAGAACCTCGGGACCAGTCTGATGTATGAGATGTCGAAGATTACATCCGACTTCAAGATAGGTCAGGAAATCTCATTAGTCTCTTATTGTTGTTCATAGTTCATGATTGTGCTCGGACGTTTTACTGCTCGTCTACCTCAGAGCTTTACTAAGTATGACTTTTCTTTGTATCACCGTCATCATTTTAGCTTTGAGCTTCTCTGCCCTCTCATTGGAAAGCTTTGCAACCTGAACTGAAACAGACTACAGAAATTCTGTCGACAGTGCCTGTTTTTCAAATCTGCTTTCACATTTTATTTTATTACTGACACAACTACTGACAAGCTTGTATAAAATTCATCTTAAGTGGTAATAAACAGGGGGATTTAACCCATTTATTCCTCAGTAAACCTAAGTTTATGTATGCCTCTTGTTCTACATCTATACCGTAGCCAGATTCTGCTTTTGAAATTGGTTCAGTAAGCATCTCTCCATGCTGACACAGTTTGACCTCATATAGCTAAGACATTATGCACTTATTCCGGGGAGAGGCTAGTCATATTCATTTATAGTCATGTCTATTCTTGAGAATGTCTATTCAGAGACATTCTCAAGAATAGAACTCCTTGTGTTAGGCAGAAAAAAAATAGTCTGCTAAAAGGTTGTGGGGATTTTGGTGAAAAATCCCCACAAATCATTTTAAATGTGTTCAGAATCATAGCACACTTGGCACAGATGCACCGCTACCAGGGTGGAATTGGACAAGTGTTTTGTATTTTGTTCTTGTACAATTACAAGTGGCTACAGTGTCACAAAACCAGGTCAATAAATTGTCCTGGAATTTATTGCGATAAACAATAATATTGTCATTTTGAGACTACAGTCAAGAAATATAATGGTATGGACATAGTAATGCAAGTACATCCTCTCAAAGACCAGTAAACTTTCATTTCTAACAAACGTTATCACTGGAACTCAATGACATTTTGAATCTTTAAAGTAAATAAACAAAACAACTGAAACAACAAATAAAATGTACACTTAAGTCTCACCAAGCAAATTTGCCCGTGAAAAAGAGGCTAATTGAGACCAAATCGCCAGACTGGAGCCTTTTGTCAGCCATTCTTTGGTAGGAAGAGAAAAACAATCATTCAAATGGAAATGATCAAACTCACTTCAATTTATCTTGCGATTAATTGATTTATTGCTTATTGTGTCTATCTGTACCTGTCTGCAGTTTATTTTTATGAATAAAGATGATGACCCGTTTACAGCTTTTGTTAAAACCTTGCTGATACTTCAAAGAGTTCATACTGGCTGCCTTTCCGTTGACCATATTCTTGCTTAATTTGACATTTTGAAAATAAATTCACTTTAGGGTAACATGCCATGTTGCAAAAAAGAACAACTTGTTTGTCTATTAAAAACAGATGTTGCCACTGGCGCAAACCACAAAGAAGATGATGACAGGAAGTAGTTGGAGGATGACGGCGAAACATGTTCAACAACTTATTCCATGAATAAGTTGATTCATGAGTGGTTTTCAATGTTATTTAATGGAAACACCGCGGTGTCAATTTTTTTTTATTATTTTATTTTCCGACATTACCGGGAAATAAAATAACAGTGGGGTAAGCCACTGTTCACTGACATAACTGACAAAGTTTTACGCACATTTGTAATGGAAACGCAGCTCATGTCATGCACCGATTCAGAATATTCACAAATGTTGGAATAGAAATAGGCTCACCGTCTGGATGCAGTTTTAGAGCATTATCCTTTCACCAAACCATGGAGACATCTCTTTTACCTGTTGTTTAACTCTGATATATATATATATATATTTTCCTTCAAAGGTTTTGGCTCCTTTGTGGAGAAGACAGTCATGCCTTACATCAGCACCACTCCGGCCAAGCTGTTGAATCCATGCACAGGCGACCAGAACTGCACCAGCCCGTTCAGCTACAAGAACGTGCTGCCGTTGACCGGTAATGGCTCCACTTTCAACAGACTGGTGGGGGAGCAGCAGATCTCGGGGAACCTGGACTCCCCCGAGGGCGGCTTCGACGCCATCATGCAAGTGGCCGTGTGTGGGGTAAGCCACTGCTCACTGACATCAACATGAGGTTCAGGTTTTGAGGGTAATTTTCCCACCTTTCGCGCCGCTTTCTCGCTGCTGCAACTCGCCAGATGTCTCTAGTAACGTTTATAGGGTGGAGATATTTTAAGAGTCCTCTATTTTTGGATGCGAATCAAGACCTCATGCGTTTCTTTTTAAGCTGCTCGTTTGCAACTTTGTTTCCAGAGATTTGAGCTGATTGCAGATGGGTGTTTCTGTTACTTTTTTCTACAGGAACAGATCGGCTGGAGGAACGTAACCCGCCTACTGGTGTTTTCCACTGACGCCGGATTCCACTTTGCTGGCGACGGCAAGTTGGGTGGCATTGTGCTGCCCAACGACGGGAAATGCCACCTAGAGAACAACATTTACACCATGAGCCACTACTATGTAGGGAATTTCTGCTGTTTTGGCTGTTCTGGCAGTATCGAAGGCTTCCTGTGACGTGAAGGTCACCTTCTCTCTCTCTTGTCTTTTCAGGACTACCCCTCCATCGCTCACCTGGTTCAGAAGCTGAGTGACAACAACATTCAGACTATTTTTGCTGTCACAGAAGAGTTTCAGCCCGTTTACCAGGTTAGCACAGATTAGCCCTTTTTTTCCTCCTCTAAAGCTTTTGTTGTAATCATAATGAAAGTTTAGCCTGAAACTTCTGCCGCAAGTTGGCAACAATGTACAGTTTCAGTACATCGGTGCATTTGGACTGCAAAAGTACGTAGAGATTTTCGCAATCGATTACTGTTGATTATTCGGACAATTAATCGATTAATTGGATAAAGAAAGTTGACAGATTCTGCAGATTTTTTATTTAACCACTTGGGCTTTTTTATACAATACTACAGTTACTTTTTTGAATGAAATAAAAATCGTATTCCTGAGAATGCAATGACATTAGCATTCAATTAGCGTATGCTTGAACATTTGCAGCAAAAGACACATCTGCAGCTAAAGTATTATCTACTAATCTGTTGGTTTTCTTTTGGTTTTATAAATGGCCCATTTTTATAAAACTACTTTTGTTACCCGTCTAAAATGGGTAACAAAATATTATTGAGGAGATTTTTCTTACAGAACTCAAACCAAGTGAAGCCAAAAATGCCATTTGAGGAGTTTTTGGTAGAATATTTACATATTTGTACAGCTTTGGCTTAATTACTGCTCTGACTGTTTTCCTCTTTCTGCAAATCACCTTTCTTTGGTCCTTTATACCACAGTTAGCAATTAATTGATTACTAAATTGGTTGACAATTATTTCAATCATCAGTGAATCATGATTAATCATTTCAGCCTTGGTAGAGGTTGGTTTTAAGGACAGGAAAATGTTGTTCTTAGTATTTCCTCTTTATCTCTGCAGGAACTGAAAAATCTGATACCAAAGTCTGCAGTAGGCACTCTGTCTGCCAACTCGAGCAACGTCATCAACCTCATCATAGATGCTTACAATGTAAGTACGTTCTTCAGGATTTTAAGTACAACTCGCATCCAGTCGAACTGATCACATTATCATTTGCTCAAATGAGCGACAGGAACGTTGTGCAGCATTCTGAGTTAAGTTGTGCCTGCATTCCTTCTTAATCTGCAGCTAATGCTTTGTTTATTCTCTGCTGTCTGAACCGGGCTTCCAGATGGCATTCCAGTGAATAAACTATGTTGTCTTATCTTTTGTGCTGTTGTTTTTTTTTTTTTTTTGCTTGCCAGGCTCTTTCCTCCGAAGTGATTCTGGAGAACACCAAAGTTTCAAACAACGTGACAATCGAGTACACATCTCGCTGTAAGAACGGAGTGATCAATAAGGGCGAAAGTGGGAGGAAGTGCTCCAATATCTCCATTGGAGATGAGGTGGGATGTGGAAGATGATGTTTTTATGTTACAGATGTCAAATAGTCTTTCACTGGACAAGGGAGGCATTGTCATTTGATTTTAAAAAGATTGATTCTACAATGTTGAACATGCATGCTGCAGTAAGCAAAAGAATAACAAAACATTCAACACACCCTAGTTTTACCCTGCAGAGCTATTTGAATTTAGATTGATAGCAATCATTGCATCCAATAAGAAAATAAGAGCATCAAAAAAACAGGAAACAAAGTAAAAAGAAGCTGAAATCCCATTGAAAACACAAGCTTAAAAAAACAGCCGTTTTTTTTAAATGACATTTAAAAATTGTGAGAAAGTGCGTTAATTAATATGCAGTGGAAGAGTTTGGAGTGTAAGCAACTTCTAATAATGCTAGATTGGGATGTGAGATATGTTCAATAAAGTGCCATCAAGAAGGCATCCTTGGAAGAAATGGTTCTGGTGTCACTCCACTCTAAAACCGTATAGTCTTAGAAAATGTAAAGTGAACCAAGATTTCCAATCAGGGAGTCAGTTTTGGCCTAATTACTGCATTCATCTGCATTCCAAGAATTATGGATATTATTGGCATTACCAAGAGCTGAAAAGAAGTGCACTGAGGACAAAACCCTGAAGGACATCACTATTGAAATGGCTGTCTTAAAACTGCTATTTCTGTTTGTTGATGTCATCTTTGTCTGACATTACTACTTCTGTTTAATGATCAAATATATTCCAGGGATTCCCCCAGAAAAGTTGCTAATAAAATAAAACCAGCGTGATGTGTGACTACAAGGCGAATGTGAAAGCTCCTCCGCAGGCTGAACCGTTAAACCACCCATACACCAGCCAACCAGGACCACAAACATAAACTTTATCAGCGCAGACAGAGCCAGGCTCTGGGCAGCGTGTTGAGATGTAAACACCGCACATAATTCTTTGTTCACAAAGATAAATCACTCTCACCGCTCCTTAACGCACCTCTGAACGCGCAACTACAAGTTATATTATAGAGCTACAAAAGCAGAGCTAATGCGGCGGGTTTTAAACTCGACTCCTACCTTGATGAAACATAATTCTTCAAAGGGAGTTGACGTAAATATCTGTACAAGTCACTGCGCGAGGCAACATGCGGAGGCGCCAGCAGTGTGATTGGTGCACGCCCTGGCTTTGTGGCCTATTAAAAGCATCAACTATAAACCCATTTTTTAGGAATAATTCTGTTCCGTCAGTGAAACGCTCAGCGCAACAGAGAAGCTTGCAGTCCACGTTATTAAAAAAAAAAAAATTAAGCGGTTTTTATTTTTTTGTTTGTTTAAAAACAAAAACAACGCTTATAAGTGTATTATAAACCTGGTGGGCCGCCAGGCTTATAATACACAGGGGGAAACCCTGCATTATTGTATAACAATAAAGCAAAAGCAAAGGAAGTCGCTA
This sequence comes from Girardinus metallicus, assembly GCA_903067095.1. Classification (NCBI taxonomy): domain Eukaryota; kingdom Metazoa; phylum Chordata; class Actinopteri; order Cyprinodontiformes; family Poeciliidae; genus Girardinus; species Girardinus metallicus. Next base: position 4,459 of record CAEGAE010082504.1, on the reverse strand, counting down.
AGGAGGCAAATTAATTTTAAGTCTGACAAACAATGAAGATTGGAATAAAAATTATGCTCAACAAAGGAATGGATATTGTTTATATATATATATATATAAGTTTTTATAAGGAAAACACAAGGGAAAATGGCCATTGTTTTTACTGTCTAAATATTCTGTGTATTATTAATGTGTTATAGTTTGTGACTTCTTAAGCAAAAAGAACTGCTGTCGACCCCTAACAATTTTCCACTTTATTTTTAGAACAGCGTAAAAAGAAAAATAGAAAGAAAAATAGAAATACCATTGTATTGATATATTCAACAGGTTATTTTCTTAAAGAAAAACATCAAAAGGACTTAAGCGTAAAATTTTCTGCTGTTCTTATTTTAGAACAGTAGAAAATGCTACATAGCACTAAAAATCTTATTGAACATTTTCTAAAATATTTTCTGGTTTGATTACTTCTTCTTGATCTTATTCGAGATACTTCATTATACCGTCGTTTGCTATAGTAATTTTATTTTAGAATTTTTTTCAATCACAAACCTTTTGATCCTTTTCAAAGCATTTACATTTGTTTTATGATATTTATCTTTTTTTTTTTTTTTCTATTTTCTGTTGTATGATGCCTTAACGCTTTCTGAACAAGTTGTTGAAAATGAGAATTTATTCGACTTACCTGGCTAAATAAAGGTTTATCAGCTTTTTTAAGACTCTGCCGTTCAGGCATTAAACTGCAGCCCTTTCGAGAAAAAGACGATGCATATTAATTAAGATTAAGATTTCCCAAGCAGGTCAGTTAACATTTCTAGTGGCACCAGCAGCTTGCCTGACATCAGTGAATAAGTGTTTCTCCTGTGTTCCTTCAGGTCCACTTTAACATCAGTATCACCTCCAGAGGTTGTCCAAACAATACCAGTCCTGAGATTATCAAGATAAAGCCCCTGGGATTCACAGAGGAGGTGGAGATTATCCTCCACTTCATCTGCGAGTGCGACTGCCACAGCGATGCTATCAACAACAGCGAGGTCTGCAGCAACGGGAACGGGACGTACGAGTGCGGAGCCTGCAGGTATGAATCCCTCCAACACTATTTTTTTGTCATAATTGCTCTTCCGGTTACCGAAAGAAACCCCATTCGCTTAACCCTCTGCTTCAGGTGCAAAGATGGCCGCGTGGGCAGGGAGTGCGAGTGTAGCAGCAACGAAGTGTCCACGGAGGACATGGACCGGACCTGCCGCAAGGACAACGGCACGGACATCTGCAGCAACAACGGGGAATGCGTGTGCGGCACCTGCGAGTGCAAGCCGAGGGAGAACCCGGAGGAGAGGTACAGCGGGCAGTTCTGTGAGTGTGACAACTTCAACTGCGACCGCTCTGGAAACAAGCTCTGCGGAGGTGAGTCTGTGGAGAGGATGCGTTCTGTTGTTGCACCCCCCCCCCCAACCCTGTTCTCTCTACTTCCTCTTCTGAGAGGGCAAATGCACTACCAGCTCTCCATCTAACAGGTGAATTGAGTTTCCTAAATCTGCTGTGATTTACTTTGTCCAGAACTGCGGTAAACTCTGTTTAAGCTGGGGGCGAGAAAGACACGCCTGGTTTCTGACTACCTTCATCCAGGAGTCCCACCCTTCTTCCCCCTGTGAATTAGCCAGACTGAGCCGCCTACAGCCAACTAGTTTCACAGGGCACACCTGTTAAAGGTCGCTCCTTCTCTTTATTACAACATGCTCTTGTTACTGAACCAGGTTGGTTTTAGTGACTCGGGCGAGTCCCAAGGGTTTTGGGCTAAAAGCAACCTATCAAACATTCCACCTTTTACTCTCCAGACTCGAACAGCATAGCTATTTTACAACCATCAAAGAACTTTAAGGTGACTCATTAATTGAATGTCCACAACATCTCTTAAATTTTCTTTATGCTAAATATTTTATTAGTAAGGCATATATTCAAGGGTCAGTACAGCTTAATTCAGTAGCAGAAATAATCAAATAAGTAAAATCAACCATCTAGGCTACACATATGGCTGCCTCATATGTGTAGCGGTCTTCAGCTTCTTGTCTCGCGGCTCTGAAGCCCCCTTCACCTTGTCTCACAATCTTTCTGGTCGTTGAGATGTAGATCGGAAGGAAAGCACCAGTTCTTCTTCTTTGCCTTTATCTTTGCCTTCGTCTTGGCCTTTGGGGTCTGAACCCAGCTGATGAGAGAAGTGCAATTTGAAGCCACATGTTGCGGGGCTGACTGGTTGGTCCCCGTGTGCAGGACAGTCTTCGGCTCTGTAGCTCCGGCTCTTCTTCAGCTGCAGTTCTTTGTCCATCTCAATCTTGGCTCGAAGCTGCCCGGAGTATCCAACCAAAGGTTCCTGTTTTGCTCTCGCCTTCTATAGGGTTTGCCCACCCTTTTGGTGCAATTGCATTGGCTAGCACTGCTACTGCGCTTGTTTCATTGGCTGACTGCTTGGACAGATGATCTCATACCCATCACTGTCTTAGAGACATGATGTCTGTGCTAATGTCCCTGGATTGCTCAACGGTTGCCTGCACAACCTTTTCTTTGAAAAGTTTCAAGTTTTCCAACAATCTGTTTCCAAATCAGGCCTTGGTCATCTCTGCTCTCCTGTCAGTTCCTCTTCTCCCCTGTTCTTTCACCTACCATCTACCTCCAACACAATGTAACACAGTACAGAAGGGTATTATATATTGTAGATGAATGGGCCAATAGGTTCGGCTGCAGGAGCACAGTGGAGTGTTTAAATGGCACACAAAGGCAGTTTGATTGAACTTACAGAACAACTGGCTTTAGTGACATAAACCATGAAATTGACAAACAGTTGTACAAGAAACACAATTGAGAAAATAAAATTACGTACAATAAAATACAAGAAATAATAATACTTGGCCAAGTGCTAATTCTCAGTTTTAAATCTTTTGGGTGCACCCTGGTAATCTGAATTCCAACTTATAATAGACAACAGATTAATCCAATTCAGGTTGGACTCAACACCGTTCACATGAGGAGAATTTCCTACACAGCAGTTTGTTATAATGTCCCAAATAAAAACCTGTCCAAAGGATAACGTCCAAAATTCCAGGATGAAACAATAAGAAAAAAATGTCAATCAGTGGTCTCACGCATGACCAACTGTGTGTGAAGATGTGAGTGATACAGGCCTACCGCACCGCAGGGTGCAGCAGGACTCCAAATGGAAAAGAAGGAATCCAGTTCTTTCTAAGTCCAGGTGGGACGGCTCAGTCAAAGTCACAGGAGGAATCCACCTCAGGAACAATCCAGCATAGAAATAGAACCTGACCTGTCAGCAGACAGGACCAGCAGAAATATAGAATTTTTATTAAGCTGTTCCAGCTTTAATCCTTAAGTCATGTTTCTGTAGACATCATCTCTGACATCAATTTGTTATTAAATTGCTCAAGTTTGCAATAAAACAATTCTCTTTTACCAATTACCAATTACTGTTTTGTAAATTGCAAAAGCATTTTTTCAAACACAACGTTAAACATTAAATTTTACTCAAAGGCGGTAAAAGTTTACATTTGAATGATTAAATATTTCAAATAAAGGCTATCATTCAACAAAAATGTGATAAACAGAGCAAAAAAACGAAATGAAAGGCACAGAATATGCTCACCGATCTCAATGCAACATGTTTGGGACAGCAATATGGTGGCTCTCAGTCCAGACGCTTACGGCACTATGTAATGTAAAAAGGCATATTTTTCAAGCTTTAACCTCAATAATATGAACTTTCATCATGAATAAAGTAAGAATAGGCTCCATTTTAGGCTTTACCTTCTGCTGAACGCAAAACGAGGTGAACTTCCAGGAACCAATAGCTAATAAGAGCTAACGAGGCTAACGAGGTAGCTCTACCAGTGCGCGGCAGAAAAACTGAAGTTTACTCACTTCAGCAACTTCCAGCTTAAACGTCGGATAATAAACAGCAATTCTATCTGCAAAAGGGTTTGTTTGAAGTTCGTATCCAGTACTATAACCGTCTCAACACACAGACTCTCACGCTGCACAGCCTAACAGTCTCCTGCTCATGGCGGATATCTCCCGCACACACAAACAACGCTGCAGACACGGGGAAGAAGGGCGGGACCTACAGCGACAGTCTGTATTCTCATTGGTTGATACGCACTGGAAACTAAACTTCCTATTGGCTAGGTATACTACCTAGCTTCCCTCATCTCTGTTTCTTAAAGAGACATTCCCATTTTATGTGAGTTACACCAACATCAGTGATCTCTAATTGCAGTTACACATTTTACACCATTTCCAGTTCAATGTCAAAATCACATTTATAACCTCTTTAGTTTCTCTTTGATTCAACATTTATTTATAATATTATGGTAACCATAAATTATTAGTTACTCTTATTATAATCTTAATGTGAGTTATTACAGACAGTCTTCTGAAAAGAAACCAAGAATAATCCATTATTCTAATTATTCGATAC
>CAEGAE010082494.1:0-26516 GCA_903067095.1 Girardinus metallicus | reverse complement strand
GTGTTTTGCTAAAACCTAGAAGATAGAGCACATCACTACAGTTCTAAAGTCCCTACACTGACTCCCTGAAGCTCAGAGAATGATTCAAGAAAAATTCTGAACAATGACCATGTTAGTCGTGAGATCGGCCTGGGAAGCAGAGCATCTTTGGTCAGAAGTTTCTTCAGATTTGTGTAGAACAGATCGCTGCAGAAGGTCTTTCCTGCCAACAGCCATCGACATCATTTAGAATTTGATGGCGAAAATGAAGGTGAAGCAGGAGAGGGATGTTATGTTGTGTTATTGTATGAATAGGACAAATACTGGAAGCAAAAACAAGCCTTCCTGATTCAGAGGAGGAAGAGGAGGGGTGAGCATTTCATCGGTGCATAAATGGATCCGTCTCCGTTTGGATTTGGAAAGGAAAGTCTCCTGCGGTCTGACTGCTTCATGGATTTTATTGGATTGCTTTGATTATGTATGTTAAAAAGATGTTGTATGTAGAGAGAAGAAGAAGGGAGCGAAGCAGAGATTTTTAGTAGGTTTGTAAATAAAGTGAAACCTAATGTAAATCACTACTGTTCAGACTGGTATCAGTGTTCTTTAAGACAAGTGAAGATGTACTACTGTCCTGCTAAGGTACAAAAAGTAAAACATATTTAAATGTTCATACTTTGTGAAGCTTGGGAGAATGGAAATGAAATGACGGTACAGAAAAGAGCCTCGAAGCTCAGAGAGGAAGAGAGTGTAATACAACCTGGCACCCACTAGGGGAGCTATCGGTGCGAGTAGAGGTCCGGAATAGGTGTGTGGGGGGGCGGAAATGACGTCACCGGAGTTGCTGGAGGAGGAAGCGGACGCTGAGAAAGAAGCGGAAGCCCGGGATGTTTGGACTTTGGTGGTGGAGCTGTTGACTGTTGAGTTTCTGAGGAGGAACGCTGAAATGTGGATATGTCGGTGTTGCTTGGCTGAGAGACTCTGGAAGTCCGCGGCAATCCGGAGGAGCCTGGATAGAGGTCTACTGGTTTGTTATTTTGTTTCTATTTCCTTTAACTCCTTGCGGACTGGTGTCGGAAATGCCGTCACCGGATATTTTGGAGGAGGGAACATACGTTGTTGACTGAGCGGCTGAAAGGGATTTGTTTCTCCTGTAGAGGGCGTCGGAGGCGTGGAACCTGAGACCTGGACGAGTTGAGAAGCCTGCGGTGGAGCTGGGATGTGGATGTGTTGGTGTTGTTTGGCTGAATGACTCCGGAAGGCGGCTGTGGCCCGGAAGAACGAGCCTGATGTCTGACGTCTCTTGGCGTTCTACGGTCACAGGACTGGGATGTTGGAGGTGAAGGATGAACCTCGGACGGATGTTGAAACCGCGCTAATGAACCGGAGCTTGAGTAGCGAAGATGAAAGAGCACACGACGTTTGCGACTTGGAGCTTGACTAATTACTGGAAGAGGAGAAAGTTCGGCAGCAGATGGAGTATTGAAGATCATCGTCCGAATCTGAAGGGAAGAGCTGGACAGCTACGTCGCCTTCAGTGGTGAGTTGAATTTGTAGGCTTGTGATCGTAGCAAAAGTCACGGGTTTGACGAAACACAACAGACTGAGTTGAGTGTTTGAGCAGAGTATAAATAGGCTGCCCGGAAAATTAGAGGTGTGGTTTGGGCGTGGCCCAGCTCCCCAACCTAAGTTAACTTTAATACAGTTATCTTTCACAAAGCAGCTCCTCTTCAGGGAGTCAGCTTTGGGTGTGCAGCTGCTCTGTACTGGACCCACCACAAAACTCCACATGCCATACATAAAACATTCTCCTTCAATATAGGCAGTCTGTTGAAGCTGCAAAATTCCTCCCCCGCTCTGCTTATCTATGCTGCCACTGCTGCTACCTTCTCTGCATACTGCCCACTTCTCCTCATCCACCCCGTAGGCTTCAAGGCCTGGATTTCTCAGCACTTCTTGCAAACTTGGAAAACATTTCAGCAGGAGTGAAGGGATAATACTTTTAAATGCCCTAGTAATGATTCTTATTTAACCGTAAAAGCAGAAAAAAACCAACAAGCTCAGGATATAGTACAACCTGAAGACACTGTCAGTCCATCAGCTGAAGCCAACACATTAGTGACTTAGTCCTCATTATTGTCCACTGTGGTTGTTGTTTTTCTTCCTGCTTCTATCTGGACTCAGAACTGAACTGGAGAGCTCCTTCAGTGACAGACTGCTGCATCACACAAAAGATTTTGCAGATTGTTCCTCCCAGCAGCTGTTAAACTGTATAACCTTGACAGGCTGGAGCAGTATTTGCACAGTTTTTCTCATTTCAAGTAACATTTCTGCTGGTATTTGCAAAGCTCTGGTGTTTGCACAGTTTTTTTTTTGTTTTTTTTTTATTTCACATTTTGCATATTTCTAAAATTATCCTACACAGCTGCGCATTCCTTTGTATTTTATATTGTTATTTTGCCCTTACTCTACAGTATGTTATTCTTAATTATTTTCTAGTATATCTAATATTTATCTTTCTGCTTCGATTGCCTGACACTTTGCTGCTGTTACACCTAAATTTTCCCTTTGAGAGACATTAAAGCCTGTTCCTATTCTCCTATTCTATTTATGTTCTATAAGCTCCAAAATACTTGAGATTGCGACACAATTTCACTATCCAGCAGATTGGTGGTACAAAAAGGTCTTGAAGGTGTGCTGGTTTTGATCATATTGTCCTGGATAAGTCCTGACCAAACTCCAATTAAGAAGACTTCAAAATTGCTTTTCATTGATGCTTTCCGTTTAGCGTGCCTTAGCTTGAGCTATTTTGCAAAAAACAATGGGTATACAGCTGAATACTAGTGCATCCTACTCCATTCATACTCGTGTGGTTATGTTTTGTAAGTTTTAAACCATTAATGCTATTCATTCCACTCCACAATTTGGCCCTACTTTGTCTTGGTCTATCACATAAAATCTAGTTAAAAGAAAGAAGCCAAAGCCAGACAGAGTTATGTGAGTCTTGTTAACATCCAAACCATTTTAAAAATGCCCATTTTACCTTAACAACCCATACAAGTCATTTCTTGTTTAGGTTCCTTTAAAATGTCCATTGATCCTCCTCAGACATATGGAGCACAGTTGTAATTTATTTCTCAAACAGACAAGTTTCATTTTGTTTAGCTGCATTCAATTCGACTCAAGTGTATTTAGTAATTCCAAAGAAAAATAAATGCTTCTTTAAGTAGTAATATTCAGCTTTCTCTAAGAGATGTTGTAGATCGTGATGGCAGTGAGCGGTAAGGATCTCTTCTGTTGTATGACGGAGAATCACAGGCTTCTTTATCAGCAAATTCCTAGCTCTGATATTGCTCCTCAAACAGATGATGGAAGAAAAGATTGGACTTTCCACAACCGATTAATAGACAATGTAGATAACAGATAAATAGAAGCAGTTTGCTGCAAACATTGAAGGACCAGAGCTTCTTACAGTGTGGCAGTAGTAACATGCCGAGGGTTTGCTTTTCTTTGCAGAAACAGGAAAGCTGGTAAGAGTTGGTAGGAGTATAGATGGGACTAAATACAACACAAAAGACTGGAGCATAAGTCCCTTTCCAGCAAGCCTATGTTTGACGTTAACTAACTAAATCCATTTGAGAATCTATGAGAAGACTTGAAAATTGATGTAAACAAATACTCTTCATTGAATCTGGCTGAGATTCAGCTATTCTGAAATGAGGAATCAGAGGAAATGCCTTTTTTTTTCTGAGCTGAGTTGCCATATTTTGCTGATTCATTCTCTCAGCCTTCACACAATAATAAACTGACGGTCAGTGCATCGGCGCAGACGTAAAATCGCTTCAAAGCATTTTCTGCTTTACGGTTTATTAAGTACTTTTCCTGTCACTGAAGCACAAGTGGTAGCCGCTTTCTTTTTTTAAGTCTCCAGTTGTATATTTTTAGCTCTCATCTACAGTTGCCCAGCTGTGAATGATGAGCTTAAAATACATTCTTTGAAAAGATGATTTATGCAAGTTTGAGGCAGTTCTGTTTTTTTTTTTGTTCTTTGTCTCACTTCGCTGTGAGTTTTAGGCAGTTTTGTGAAAACTTGCTTTTAACATCAGGTATGCAGGGTTAGTGGTGGATCTTTAGTGCACATACAGTGCTTTTTCCAGTGCTTGTGCAACCCTCCAGGACATGCCATGCTGGGCAGTGCCCCTATCATCAGCGATCACCATTGGGAAAATATAAACGATCGCTATTTCACAAAAAGTGCCTTTGTCGGACGTACGGCATTGAAATTTTTCTTTTCCCTGAGCCATCCACATCATTAATATACCCCAGGGATAAAGCCTGTTTACAAGAAGACCCAGTGTTGTTATCTACATCCATAAGCCACGCTCTAAATGTCTCATTACTGCAAGTTTTACAACGCTTTTCTTGAGAACGGATGATTGTGTCTTCCTGACCTCAATTATGCACTCCTTCAAGACCTTTTTGTAGCACTGTTTTGACAGCAATTTCTTTAATTGTTTATTTACAAAAATATTTAATCACAGATGCAGGAATATGTAGTTATCTGGACAGCAGCCATATGAAAGTGGAGAAACACATGGTGACGAGGTGTAAGGAGGGTGAAAATTGTATGGATCATGTGCTAAAACTTCATGCTGCCGCCTCTTACTTGCCTTATTGACCCTGATAAAAACACAGTGTACACCGTGGAATGGACGGCAGCTCCCAATGTAGTGATAAAAAGTATTTGCTTTATTCTATTCTCGTTCAGATTTTTTTTTTTCTCTTTGCTTTTACACACACAAAAAAAAGCAATGTACAACACATCAATATGTCAGTGACAGTCTTTACGCAATTCAGTTTGTTTTGTGATTATTATTTTAACTCAAAATTCAAGCCGTACTGTGTAATAAAAATTTCAGATGGGAGTTTAACTAAACACTAACTACTTAACCTTGCAGTCTAAACCATGTCTTACTCGCTAAAAGCCTGGCAACAGCTGCCTTTGTGGACAAAAGTGATAATTGCATGATTCTGCTCCTCCTCCCCTCCACCTCACTCCCCCTTTTAGCAGTGAAGAGTGCAGCATCACCTTCATCAGCTGTCCAAGCAATAAATACAAAATCACCAGGTTCAAGCCAGTAATTTTTCCGTCCGTAACACCATAAAATTCTGCGTTACAGGAGCTTTTGCCAAGAGAAAATGTATAAGCCAATGTTTTTATTCACTTTGTTAACACTCGGCTGCTTATTTGGAGATAGAATGGCTTGTTTTGACATTCAAAAGATGTGGGAAAAGATAATGAGGGAAATTTACTTGAAGCAAGGGTAGAACTATATATTTTACTCAACAAAACGCATTAAAAGGTCCATTTCTAGCAGAGGTGTTGACAAAAGTATTATTCTTCTGATTCGGGAAGGACAGAAATTACAATAATCATTTTCACCTGTCTTCCCTCATAGTGTAGTCCCAAACAAACAACATGTGATTGAAATAGGAATAGATTCAGCATAGGTTCAAAATGGATTAAAAAAAAGAAAGCAGCGTAAGAAAATATGTGGCCTTGAGGATATAACGCTCCAGTGTTGCCTTGTTGCCTTTGTTGTGAATAACACTTTTGGTCCCTGTTGCTCAACAATTTAAAAATTGATCCATTATTACTAATTTGAACAGCGCTCTGCTGAACATTCTTCTCTTGCGCACATGGGTCACTTTGAGGTTGTAAACAAAAAACATCTGAATTGAGACTTATAACCTTTTCTCTGATTTTTTGGGGAAATTTTCTTTTGTCTCTACTCTGTAATGGTAGCCAGGAATACTTATTACCCAATTACCAATACTTTATACTACAATCACTGGAGATACACTCGATGCACTCACATGATTTCCATTCCAAGTCATGTGAGTGTGAGACAACCAGGACCAATTGGCTGGATCTCGGATGAATTAGATCAGTCATTTTATAGCGGGTGAATATCTATGCAATCACTTATTTTCTTATTTGTCATTATTTTTTGTAAAAATCAGTTTTCATGTTGGGATTTTTGATTTTGGTTTTCATTGTAAAAGCAATGAGAGGGTCAAACATCTAAGTGGGGTAAATACTTTTAACAGGCGCTATGGTGATGATGAATGTTTGTGTGCTTCATGAAATAGAAATACTGTAACTGAACTTGACCAGACAGAAGAATATAATATTAGTCATTCTTTTGCAGCATTGAGTGATGACTAATAGAAATAAATGATGAAACTAGAGTCATTTCTTCTTGCCATACCACACAAGATGAAATGCCCCAATCATTGTCAAAAACATATTTTCCAAAAGGCCTCAGTCATTCCATGAAGTTACCTACCTGTGTGGAAGAATAACAAGGCAAATGGAAAAGTAAACAGCCGAAGGTGTCGAGTGCTTTAGGGGGGATTATACAGGTAGCTGGTCCCATATGCATCAATACCTGTCTGGCTTCAGTGCAGGAGCAGCGTGCTTCTCCTAAGCCCTCCTTCTGGGGTTCCCTACTCCGTTCCAAATGTGCTGAGCTCCTACTTTGCACCTTTTAAACATGAGTGGGTGAGATATGTGCGCACTTGTGGGTGTTTATATCAAATTTTATTATATATTCCCAAAGGAAAATACACATCAGCTGATTAGGGAAGGCTTGAAAAATATGTGGTTGGAATTTGTGTTAATCAAACCTTTGGCAGCTTTCAATCGTTTGTAATTCCATGCGTGAAATGTAAAAATGCCAAATGGTAATCTTGATAGGCACAAAATGCAAGAGCGTATCTGGAAATGGGATGGTACAACAGCCCTGGTGCTCTTTGGTGAATTTTAATAACCCTCCACTGTTGCACAGTGGAGTTATTGACTGTTTCCATCAAAACTGACACAGCAGGAAAAAAGACAATATTTTTCAAAGTCTTCTGCATGTGTAAATTGATTGCCAATTAGGAAAGCACCCAGCCACCTCTTGTTCCAGGCTTAGGGACCCACATTGATGCCTCGGGCCTTTGTGCATAGTTTTTTTTTTTTTTTTAATAGAGGTGTGGTTGTGGTAATTTGTAGGCAAAGAAATGAAACATTCTGTTATTTGTACTCTTGTGTTCTCTCACAGTGAGCTGCTTCGTGAATGTTAAGCAGCACTGCTGTATCCAGGATGGATAGACACCCCTGAGCAACAGAGGACTTTTCCATCAAATCTGGGATCAATTTACCTCTGCTCTCCTCCCAACATTTCACCATCTGAAATTGAAAATAGCAGACATAAATTCAGTTGAGGATCTAGATGGTGGGCAACACTTGTCCAGACTTGAGGAGCCAGTTGGAATCTGTCTGTCTGTCTGTCTGTGTTTTCTTATGGGCTAAATGCCATAATAATAAACGAAAAATATGTCAGAGGTTTACTTATAAATATCTTCAAATACAGACGTTTGCATACAACATTTCCTCATTCTTTAAACAATGAGGAAATGCCCAGATGGTGATGTTGATTGACACGTCCGGGTTATTTGGAGGCATACCTATGAATGTGTTTTACAAACCCTTTAAACACAGTACTTTCTTCTTTGAAACAATGGGGAAGTGAAAAGAAATCAGCAAATATCTCAGCAAAAGAGTTGCAGTGGTCAAGTCTGAACAATTTCTAGATGCTTGAAAGTTCATCCTTTCAAACGGTTATGCACAGGTACAGATATTCTGCTCTGAAAGGAAATGGGTTTTGGTCCAAAATGTGCAAATTGACCTTAAAGATGCTACCTAAAGCTGGAATGACGGTGTCATCATCCAGAGGGAAATGTGTTCTGCGGCAACGTGGGCTGAATGGCCTCTCTGTGAGGAAGACGTCATTACTCCAAAAGAAGCATGAAAAAGTCAGATTAAAATGTGAAAATGCAGGTGCAAAGACATTCATCATTTCGATTGTGGAGATGGCAGACCAAGATAGAGAGATTACATACAATTAGAAATGGGAGTCTCTAAAAACCTTTTAAAGTAAAGCCTAATTGCTTTTTTATTGTTGTTGTTGTTTTTGTATAGTTGATTGTGTAGCCGGTAAATTTGTCAAACATTAAATGATGTTCAACAAACAAAGTCAATCTGAGTTTTTTTTATGTACAAATGACAACATCTTCATGTAGACTGATGAACATCTTTGTTTCTGTCCTCTGCAGTTCCATGCCAAGGCTGGATGAATAAAGCTTTCTTCATTCCTGGGATAAGATTTTGCCTCAAGCAGAGAGTTTTTATTTTTGATTCTGGAGATGGATTGATGTATCTGGACTTCATCTGCAGTAATATAGATATTGTGAGCTTCTTTCATAAGGTGGTGAGACTCGCAGCAGGGCCACAGTGGTCGTTCTTAGCATGCTTCTTGGGCACCTTCCTTTCTATAATGGTTCAGATCTGGACTATGAAAAGACGAAATGTAAATAAAAACCGGCACAGATTCTGATTTTAGGGCTTGTGTGGCATTAAGCCTAGTTATGTTTTCCTGCGTCGTTGCTCATAAGTAGATCATGATTTCTCTGTTGCTACAAAGGCGTCTGACAGGCATCTGAAATGGAAAACAAGCAGGATGAAAGGAAACTTTACCCTGTTTTTATTTTGAAATTCCTAAGAGCGCTTCATGGCATATTTCCCAGACTCACTTTGATTGTCTGTGTGATTCAGCAGGTGAAAGACGAGACAAGTCGAGATGAATGCTCACCGATTCCTGCTGGGAAGTCAGGTTATAGATACAGACAGCAGATGCATTACATTTTGGCTGGTTTTTATTGGCTGAACAAACGCAACTTTTGAAATGCAATGAAAAAGTAACAGAACTGAACTCTTAGAAAATAGAGTATTTCTGCAGTCAGTGTAATGATTTCCATAGCAAATTTTTTGGAATGTTTTTTCATTGTCTTCAGTATAGAATCGATGACATGCATTAAAACTTCATGAAATGGGAGTTTAAATAAGTTGAATTTGTGTCCGGATGTTATAATCCTACACACATTTTAGAGGGTAGCAATAAAAAGGAGGAGAAATTTTAAAATTCCAGCCAGCCTTCTCAATTCTACTTCACTTAATTGGTTTCCTCTGTGACTCATCGCTTTGTATTTATCACCAGTATCTATACAAAAAGAAGTTTTCTCCAGGAAAGTCATTAACTGACTCAGACTCAGAATTGAGGTAAGGACCAGAATTAAAACCATTGATAGTTTTGTATAAAATTAGACAAATAACACACTGGGTATAATGCAAACAAAACACCATATTGCAAACTTATCTCATGTAGTTGAGGAGTTCTGGCTATGACCCGTTTTGACCAGGTTTCCCGATGGATTCTCTGTTTCTGTTTGATTCCAAATACAGAAAAGCTTTCAAAAGAAAGGAAAAGTCACAAGAGTCTGATCAGTCAATCAGAGGCAGACCTCGGTTCTATGTCATGCTACACAAGCAAAAAACTTCTAAAAAAAAAAAAAAGAAGCTCTGCAGGTCAAAGGTCAAATCTGATGATTATGTGCACTACATTTGGAGATTTTGACTCAATCAGGCTGATATTATTTTATTTATCTATTAATCGCCACACGATAAACCCAAACGACCTGATGAGTTACAGAATGGTAAATTAAAAAGCTATAAAGTTACAATATCGGACTGATACTGAGGCAAGTGGGAAACGCATGACAGAAGAAAAAAAGCATCATCTGTTACTGAAGAGTCTTTCGTTTATTTTTAGCCACTCTTCCTCTTAGAAAACTATCTCACTTATTGTGTGTTTACCAGCACAGGGACGTGTTGCTTATTTTGAGTAATGCAGTCAATATTTTCCAAACAGATAAGGCTTGTTCAGATTGTGCAAGTGGTGAGCCAGCACAGCTGAACCCGTTCGTTTCAGATGAAGGATCGGACCCCGGGGATCGGTTGGTCATCTGTTTTGCTCCTCCCCGAGTTTGTTTCCCAGGGCTAATAAATCAAGACAGATTGAAGCTCCAGTCCGCTGGGAAAATGGCATTTAATTTAGAGCAAATGAAAATAAAGAGACCGTTTTTCCTCCTCAACAGTCTCTCCTCTTCACTTGGAGGTAAATTTCTTTTGGGAACTTCTTCGGTCATAACACTGAATGTTAGTATTGTTTTTAATGAAAAGATAAATGGAACAATCTGCAATAATTACATAACATCAAAGATGAAGAAAAAGTGCATCTTTGTTAATCTGCTTAATAGAAAACGGACCCACTTAGCTCAACGTGTATAAAGGTACATGCTTCATTGAACAGTTTAGAATAGGTCTATGAGCTACACAAAACCTGTTCATTAATTTTTTTTTTGCACAATGTCATTGTTAGATGTCATTACTTAAAATCTCATTATCATAATGAGATTTTAGTTTAGTTTTCTGCCTATTTTTAGCTCCTTTCAGGAGTTTTGGGGCGTCTTGTCACTTTAAATCCAAATAAGCTGCTGGTTGCCACATCCCCGAACTCAACGTTTACACCCGCATGTAAAAATGGCCGCAAACAAAAGCACAAATATACAACCAGACACTCAACGAGAATGAAAAAAAAATTAATTCTGGATGGCAAGTCAACAATAAAACACTTGTCTTTTCCAGCAGCCATTGTACAGCGCTTACAGCAGTAAAACCAGCAGAGCAAACGTGACCTGGTGGATTATAAGGTGCCAGGGCCCTTGATATGGGCTGTTAGGTTCAGCGCATCACACGCTTACAGTTCTAATTTACTTTCTTTGTATCACATTAAATGTGATAAATACACAATTGATTGGTGTCTGTATTAACAAGAACCTAATATGTTCATTCAGTCAGTCAAGAGTCACAGCCTTAAAAATATATTTTAGTTTTGGCTCCTTGTTCAAACATCTCCATTCAAATGAAATCTTTTTTGTATCATTATATACCCATTTCTACCTTTTCTATACATAAAAAAAAGCTTGTATAGTTTTTTTTCTCCCCTTTGATGTGAAGAAAGATTGAGGCTGTGTTTTTGGGAGGAAGTCAAGTGAACAAATGATCTCAGATGTAGGGATTTAGAAATTTTGTGTCTTTTTGTGAAATATTACACACCTGATTAAAAGTGACAAAGCTATCATTCAGCATGGCAAGAAGACAAATTCCTATTCATGCACACACACAGGGACCATATGTGCATTTGGATCGTGGCGCTCATTTTCTCCCCATTTTATACAGTAAATCTTTACACGGGCATGACTAACAGAATTAAATCAACCGTAATTGGACTGCCTGTTGGGAACATAATCAGGACTAATATGGTATCCAAATATTTTCTTGAAACCACAGTTAATAAGTTTACAGTTTTTTAAATCACGCTAGATTAATTAGATAGTTGGGAAGGGTTAGTTGCTTTTAATGTGGATTTCATGTCCTGCAATACTGGTGTTATGTAATTTAATATTTTACAATAAACTACAGTGTACAGCTTACCTGCAAAAATCTTTAAATATTCTGTATTTTCCACCAGAGCAGTTTAAGAAAAACTAAAGTTAAAGCTAATTTTTTTCTCTTTATTATTAACATGCAATAGGCTAATGAAGGTTCGCATATTTTTCGCTCATACTGCTGACCAGACTTTTAATTCTCATAGTCACAAATCACAGTTTGTTTAAATGGTCAGTAAATACCTAAACATGTAATTATAATATAATATCTTATTAAATAAATATTATACTTACATTTTATATTTATAAATTATAACAAAATATGCTTGAAAACTATAAAAGAAATCTTTGAATTTAACCAGCTTGAGTTTTCCTTTTCAAGGTCTGATCCTCTCACAGGAACGGATTTAAAGGCTTAGCATTTTGGGTGAAATGTGTTTCCTTTAGCATACATCTAAGATCTTAGCACTGGAAATGTTTTAATTATTACACTCTTAACCTCAAAGCAGTCTGGGTAAAACTTGAAAAGCAAAACTAGGCCTCTACCGAAGGAGCAGAAATAATTCAAGCAAAAGAGTTAAACTGACACAGGGGATTACATGATTCCCGCAGCTGCTGCAGGACTTGGAAAGAATTCACATTTATTACAGTGTCGGTTTTTTAACTTTATTGCATCCTTGGAACTGGGCTTGGTATCATTTGCCTGGAAAGGTGTTTATTTTTGTGAGATTAAAAATCTTCACATGGATCATGAAAATATGTAAGGCATATGTTGAGATTCTGGGTCATTCTGAGAAAAAGTGAATCTGATTTTGACTGCAGTGAGCAAAAATATTGGTGTAAAAAAACACTTATGAGCCAAATGAAGGATAGATTGCACTCCAGGTTTTTTTATTTTAACTTCCCTTCCCACCACAACACGTGAAGAGTTGGCTTGAAGGCATTTGTGAGAGCCAAGCTACACGTTGTCACATCCTTACTCTTCTGAAACCTTTGGATGCTTGGTCTCAGTTCATTTCATCTACTGTACAATTATCCAAGGATAATGGGGGTAACTATCACAATTTACAACCTAAAACATTTTTGATAAGAAAAAAATTCTGGAGAGGAAATTATATTTCCCATCTGATAAGGTCACTTTATTGTAAATTGTTGGAGTGCGAGTTGTTCGGGTCAATTACAGTGCCAACAAAATGTGATTTTTAAGTTGAAATGTCATTTTTCCCTTTCCCTAAATTTTTAAATAAAACACAATTAATTTTTCATTACAAGTATGGCTACATATGCCATTAAATTAGAAATGGTGTCATTACAAAAGCAAAAGGTCTCATTTCAGGTACTTGTTCTGAGTTATTGATGCTGACAACCAATTATTTACTGCTGCCTTAATTTCCTGTCTCCACTCCAATGTTACTCCCCTGGACGCCAGCCGCCTTTTCTTGTACTGAAACAAAAATCTAGCAATTAGCTCTTATCTCCTTCTTCTGCAGACAATAGCTGACATTGAAATGAGTTCATGGTTCACGGCTGCTTGGCTTTTAATCACAACCCTGAACGTTAGCCATTAGGAGGAAAAAGGGGGGAAAAGGGGACCAGCAGCTGTGCTTAAACTCACCCAGTTCATAGTGCCCACGTGGTCATTATATGACGTTCATCTTGTGGGGCTGTGGTTGCTAACAAGGCGCTCTTATTAACAACAGGGATCAAAAGAGAGAATCAGCAGTGGACAGCTTTCCCATCGTGTTGATGAGCGGGGTTATCAAGCCTTCAAGGCTGCATCTAAGCAGATGCTCAACCATTGAATCCTGCGGGACATTAAATGAACGTATGCGTCACATGTTCTTAGTGATACACTGATAACAGTGACATAATTATCTCTTCAGTTCGCCTGTTGTTTTTTTTCTTTCTTCCCTCCCCCCCCCAACACTGTTATCTGTTTTGGGTTTCTACAAGAAGTGATCTTCTTCATGTCTTTTGTCACAGTTCAAGCCTACAGGAAGAAGAGGGGACTATAATTAGCAACACAGACTGCTGCAGCTTCCGCGTTGAAATCCGCTTGTTTCCAAATGTGTTCATATAGAAACAATCCCCTGCTAAGAGATTGCACTGTATTTTTTTTTTTTTTTTTGTGAGGATCAGTGGGTAACATATGTTTGCATCAGTGTTTTTTTTTAAGTGATTTTGTGCTTGGAGGCAATAACAAACTGACAGAACATTAAAAAACCTGTCAAAAACTCAGGTACGTAGGTTACATATCTCATTTAACAATCATAAATTTACCTTTAATTCAACTCAATTCAACTTAATCCATCCTCCAGGGGCAATTACAAAGGTGCAGAGAGCTGCAGTGGTACGTACAAAAATAGACATATAACCAAATAAAAACGTCTTTAAAAAATAGAGAAGCAGCTTGAACCTTGAGGAAACTTGGGGCACCTCAAGGCTCCATTTTAGGGCCACAATTCAATATCTGAATATTTTAGATTTAACGCTTACGGGATTAACAGACTAAAGATTATGTGTGTCTTAGAACTATTAGCTTTGGTCTTGGGGTGATCCTGAACTAATGGTGTGTACCTGTGGGTAGTGAGACTAAGTCCCTCTGTAGCAAAAAACCTTACTATACTTAGATTCCTTCTCTTCAAAGAAATGCTCCTTTTTTACAGTGGCAGAATTGAAACAAATCCTATTTTAACATTATACTGTTTTGCCAGTCACTGTTTTTTAATAAAACTAAGTTTTTTCATTTCTCATATGTATTTGCAGTTCCTCTGTAAAAGAAAATAAAAGGTTATATTTCAACAGAAGTATTGACAATGCCAAACTCAAAACAGGTAAGCAAATAAAGAACGTTCAACCTGCTTTCCCTCCTTATTCCCAGAACTTTAAACCTGCAGATGGTTCTGACATGGATGGCTGAACGCGCATGAAGCAGACAAAGCCTTTCCTGCAACTATATCTCTTTGGAACCAACTTACCTGAACGTGGCATGTCTACACAATTCAGAAGTTGCATCGATCCATCAGCTTATGTTGAAATGTTAAAACTGTTTAAGTGTTAGAAGACCACAGGCCAAACATAAAGGATTATTTGACCACCAAACAATTATTATCTGCCATCATGTGGGCTGATGTAACACCAGAAACTGGGATTAAAGCTCCAGCAACTGCAGCTGACAGTTCTTCACAACAACACTGTTCCCTGTTGACTGTTCAACATTTACAAATGCATCACAGAATAAATGATTCCTTGCAGACAAAGAGTGAAATAGCTGAAAGAGGACCTAGCTTTTAGAAATCAATTCTCTGCAGCTGAAGTATATTCTATAAGAAATAAAACAGGAGGTGGTAAATACACCAACAACTCTGAAGTGCATCACAATAATAATTGTGAAGGAAATAATTATACCTTTCACATGAGGCAGCACTAATATTCTGACTGAATAAACTAATGTTTTCCTTCCCCTGGTCGCATTAGCAAAATCTTGCACGCCGTGCCCTCAGGAAGTGAACGTGCTCTGGAACAACATTATTGCATAATTAAGCATGAAAATACACATTATTCATGGAAAATTTACAAAAGAGCTCCTTGTCTCTTTAACTGAGTCCTAAAACTCACAAACACCTTCACAAAAATTAATTCACTCGAGCTTCTTTTGAGCTGTTAGTAAAACTTTATGGGTTTAATTAAACTTTGTGGCTTTCTCTAAATATGGTTTGTTATATTCAGCTAAATCACATTAAATGATATACAGTTTATCAGAAGTTGTATACATTAAATACAAGCAGAAATGGTATGCTAATATTAGGCTGTTAATGATTCATTAGAGCCACCCTATTACATTGTGGAATGATTTTACACCAGTGCTGAATTTTACAGCATTCAGGCTGTAAAAAAGCTCAATGCTTTTTAAAAACAACAGTTTAAATTTATTGAGGAATCATTCATCTAATACTTACAGAAAATTAAACATACAGGTTTAGGTGTATACACCTCACATTGTTTGGTCAAATGTCCTGTAGCAAGTTGCACCAAAACCACTTTTTTTTTTTATAAAACAATCATAAAGCTTCTGTCTGAATATTTGACCAGTCACAACCAGAACTGAAAGCCTTAAATATTGTTTAATTGGATTTAAGTGCAAGCTTCCCTGCTTAATTCAAACACGCTTTCCCAACACCTAAACTGGTTTGTATGTGTGTTTGGGATCATTCTACTGATTTGGTTTGAAGTGAATTTGAAGAAATTGTAAATAGTTCTCCATATTGATGATTCCATCCCCATTGCGCAATGCACCTGCAGCAAAATAGACTCCCAGTGTCTTCTTTGAAAATCTAATAGCTGTGTAGTTCATGCCAGTTCATGGGTACACCTCTGATCGAAAGTATAACATTTTCAATCACTTTTTTTTTTTTTTTTTCAAAATTGTGAATTTTGATCTATGTTTTCTATTAAAAGTGTAGATTTCATGCCCCGTCTCTTTCCATGAGAATTTGAAGTCGCAGCTTCTCCACTTCATCCATATGGAAGCCATGCTTGGGGAAGGAGCCGAACCCCCATACTTTCCCCCAGGGATGGGGGGAACTATGGGGCTTGAATATATTCAAGGGCTTGGATATGTGAATGAATACTGTGCAACTCAACTAACCTTTGAAAATAATAAACAAGACTCACAGGTAGTAAGTCTATTGTGACTTACTACCAGTGTCTATTGTTTTACCTTCTGCTATTACGAACAGAAAAATAAGACGCACATCATTTTTAAAAGTGTTTGAATCCTCAAATTTCAGATCTTCCACAAATTGAGAGTATCTAGAAAGATTTATCCAAATACATAATATATTTGATGTTGCTGATTGGTTGCTGTCTAGCAATGAATAGCTCAAGTAAACATTAATTTAAGAACATTCAGATTGGTTTCCCAAACTCAGAGTCATCTCCCTGTAACTGAAAAAAGAGGATCTGTACAAAGAATAAAATGTACTGACCTAATGGGGGAATCTCCAAAAGGTTGGGAGAGTTTTTGTATTGTTTCATCTGTTTGTCACAGCTAAAATATTTTACCCATTAAACATTTTGCTGCTACATATTTTTTAGCATGCATGAAGATTTTGCATCTTTGTGGGAAGTAAAGCTTTTACCACTACAACGATTATATTGCATCGTGCCTCTATAACAAAAAGGGATTTAGAGCAAATATCATTAGATTTTATGGCATATCTCGAAATTAAATGTGTAATAAAGAAAGATTGTAAATGAATCCCTGTCTCCATCCACTGCTGTTCTTATTGCTTTTTTTCTTCGTTGTGTCCCAGTCACAATCTGTCTTTTGTATTATCTGACAACGGCGTTCAATTAGTTTTTATTAATAAAGTTATCACAAAAATAATCAGCATGGCACACCATGAGCTCTGCAGCAACATTTAAGATTTGTGAACACAGAAGGGAGGAAAACGAAACAGGATGAGAAGCATTTGAGGAAAACCACTGCCACCCAGTGGATAACTTGCTGAAATGCTTGTTTTTGCAGCGGTTCCGCGCCTCCAGATTGTACAAAATGTAAAATTTAATGCAATGATTGACATATTTTATTAGCCTTCTTTGAGTTAATTTGTCGACACCTGACTTTTTGGACGGCATTTTCAAGCTTCAGAATGAAAAATCAAGCTTTTCTATCTTCCTCTCATTCTGTGTCATCCATGACAACATTTAGACTGTTCTCAGCTCCTTTCGCGGCTCCTGTCAGAGGTTAATTGGCAGCTAACTGAAAGCCCTAAGAGTTGCTCAGATGTGTTTAGCTTGGTGAGAAAATCCGGCAACCATTAGATGCCTTCCTCCCTTTATCGCTCTGACTTCTTGAAGGCAATATGCTAATCCATGAACACTTCAGCTTCCACCTGCCAACCTCATTATTTTCATGCTATTTTAGTAATGAAAAGTGTAAGGCAGCTCACTGCCAATGTAATGCTTTATATATATAAAGCATTACATTATATATATATATATATATTTAGGTTGTGTTTTTTTTTTACTTTTTATACCTTATTATTTCAGCAAAAGAATGCTGAAGAAGCATTTTAGGACCATGCAACTCAGTCGGGACCAAAAACTATGTTCATGGATAACATAGTTTATATATATAGAATTTTTTTTTTCTTTTGGTCTTTTTTCTTTTTTTTTTTTTGTTTTACATATGGTGAATATTTTCAGATTACATATATTCATCTTTATATCCCCGGAGCTGCAACACTTACAAATCCAGCTGGTTGACACTTTTTCATGTGGCAAAGCAAATACAAGCGCACAGAAAGTTGCACCAGGTGTGTTTTCAAACCTCTCGAGGCACAGAATTTTTGATCCTGTTTGTCTTATATTACATTGACATGTGTGTAAGACAAATCTCCACCTAGAGATGTATTTCTGGTACCTCGTCTTGATATTGAAGTCTACTGCATTGTCTGTGTCATCTAGTCTTTGACAGCTACCCCCCTCTCTGTGTCTGCATTGATATGTGCTCCATGATACAACACTGATTCTCTCAAGGTGCCCACTCAAAAGATGAGTTGTGAAAAGTACACCTCATCAGGACCGCTGGAGCTCGCTGCTCACTGAACACCCCGCTGATTTCCCACATTATCAGACTTCACACAGGCTCCTCAGTAGTGGAAACAAATATGAGGAAAGGAGCAACAAGAACATGAGTCCAGACCTTGTGATTTTGCACCGTTTACATCACAGTTGCACAGTTTCTTAAATTCTTCACAAATAGGAACAAGATTTTTAGTTTTTCAGCCAGATTTCTTTGGAGTTGGATCATCGCTGTATTTCTCTCATAAACATCAAAACCAGATGAGAATCAAAAGAACTGCAAACAGGCATATGGAAGTCGCTGTGGGTCCAAGTGGAAAATATCTTACAAAACAAAGCCTATACAGTGCCTTTAAAAACTACCCAGACCACTTAAACCTTTTTCACATTGTGTGTCTTTACAACAGTGCTTTTTTGAGTGTGAAGTTGAACAAACAAATATGTGATTAACGTGTTTTTGAATTAAAAAATCGACATGCATTGTACTGAGCCTCCTTCTCCATAAAGAAAAGTCACCTAATCGGTAAATACCTACTTAGTTCACCTGTGCGTAACCTAATCTCTGTATAAATCCAGCTGTTCTGTGAAGGTCCCAGGGGGTTTGTTAGACAACATCAGTGAACAAACAGCGTCATGAAGACAGAGAAGCACTGCATGTTTTTCCATAACATCCTGACACACATGCAGAATGGTGAGAAGACACCAGGATGAGAAAAATAACAAACAAAAAATAGTTTATTTACAGAGATAAAACAATGTGTACAGTGAAAGGAGGCTTGGATCCGAGTTCAGCGTTGTTGTTTCAAAGAAGTGAACTTAAGTGATGTTAAGGGGTGAGTGGAGATCCTGGCTGTGAGGCCTCGGTGGCTTTGAGCATACAATGCTGGAGACTAGGCAGGAAGGTGGACGTTGAGGTAGATAGAGTTATAGCAGATGGCCACAAAGCGGGTAAGCATTCAGGGGAGATCTGATGTAGAGAGGCTTGTTGGAGGGTCCGAGGGTTCTGATTTGGAAAAGACGTCATCTGGCAGCCCCTCAAATCCTCAGCAGGCAATGAGGTTGCAGCAGGCAGGCCACGCCCTCCAGCAGAGATCATCAGTTCAGTAGAGGAGTCTCACTAACACACAAAACACACAGTCAAACCAGGATCTTGACAAACACAGTAGAAAGATCAGAATTGCATCAGGTCTAACAGCTAATAGTTTTTACTTTAAAAAAAATCTGTCCTTTATGAAAAAGAAGAAAGAAATGTTTGAAAGAGAGCTATAAAAAGTAATGTTTGCAATAATTGAAACATGTGAAACATGTGACCAGGTGTTCTGGCCAAATAAAATGGAAACTAAAGTTTTGGTCCACCCTTCTGGCACACAACCCAAAACACCACATCTACATGGTGACGCCTGGTGGTGGCAGCATCATTCCTTGAAAAAGCTCTTTATTATACAAGAGAGATGGTGAGTAGATTGGTAGATGGATGGAGATAAATACAGTACAGTCCTGGATGAAGACCTACAGTCTGGAAAAAACTTCTGACTGGAGCAGAGGTTTACTTTACTGCAGAACAACAACTAGAAACAGACAGTCAGAGTTACAAATCCAGTCACATTGACGTGACCCAGTCAAGCTAGATCTAATGGAGAATTTGTGCAAAAAAAGTGACGTGGGCAACTCTGAGACACAACACAAAACTAGGTGAAGCAACAGAAAATATTTCTAAAGACTATTGACTCAGAAGCACCAAATACAAACCATGTGTCATCATTTCACAACTATACAATACATTTGTCTTGGTTTATCACATAAAATCCTAAGAAAAACCATTGACATTTGTGGCTGTGGCATTAAAATGTGAGTCTACAATGGATGGGAGTACTTTTTCAAGCCACTCTAAGCTAGGAACTGGATACAGAATTTCCTCTGAGGTACAGTGAAGATCATAGAGAGCTGTGGAACAACTTTGGATGGTTTTACACTTTAGCACCAGGGAGCAAAACTTCAGATTTCCAGTCATGTGGGGATCTGTTTAACCCATAGATTATACACAGCAGTGAGTCCCACACCCGCATCAGAAATCTGCCTCTGCAGCCCAATATAGCTTTCTGTAAATAAACCCATGCCAGTCATGCACCCCCATACATCACATGCTGTGGATGTAAGCCTGTAGAGTTCAAAGAAACACAGCGGAGTCATGTTGAAGGCAGATGTTGTGTTATATATCCATAGCTGGGTGCGTTATGTTCCTCCTGGGTAAGATGATAAGACGATAAGGCCAGGGTCGGTCTGCATAGACCAGGGGGAGAGGTAATAATCACAGCGTATAATTCAGGGTAATGAAGGCTCCGCCACTACATCGGCCATAAAGAATGATAGGAGAGGCAGACGGGAAGCCGTTCACGCGTTTGACCTCCGCTGGCTTTCCTCCATCCCCTATAAATTTTTTGGTGTGCTCTGTCTGCAAGCAAAAAAAAAAGAGAGCAGTGATGGTGGAGGAAAGGAGAGGAGGAAGATGGACAGATGGGAAGGAAGGGAGCAGAAAAGAGATGAGTGACAGAGGAAAACAGAGAGAAAAAAGAGCAGATGATTTAGCCTTGGCAAAGACACAAAGGTCAAATCTCTCTCTCTCTCTCTGATCTTCTGAAAAATATACAGTACCCCTCGTGTCCTGTGAGACCTCCGGAGCCAGAGCAGTTCACGTAATGTGTCAGAGCAACAGATCAAAAGAAAAGTCTGTCAAATTTCCAGTGATTGCAGCAGGATTATATCATATGTGATTGACATAAGAAAACAACCACATAAATAAACAATGGCGTCCATTACCATCGAGCAGGGAAACACTCATACTCCTACTCAGGGCATCCAACCTCTTAACTTTCCTTCCAGTTCATTGGTATGCAGGCGGCGTGGCGATATACTGTGGGCACACTGGGCTGCACTGTTCTCCTCTACATGTCTGCTAAATGACAGTAATTATTTTCCTGGGCTGCAGGCAACTCATGCATGTTTTATTTCCACCTCCACCTCCCCCATCTGCCTTCACGGCGATGCATGGTGCACATTGTGGTGGAATGAAATGAGTGGAAGGGAAAAAAGGCAGCAGATTATTTTATTTCTCTCCCTACCGTCGTATGGGTCCCCACTGGGTTCTCCAGTCTCGGTTCTCTAGCTGAGGAGGCTCGGTTTTTTATGGTGCCAGGGGAGTTCTTGCAGGGACTGACAGATGCTGTTGGGCTGGTGTCACGATGGTCTGGGCACAGATAAAGACACCTAATGGTGGTTTGCCTACACTGGCTTATGTTGTAAGCATCGTGCTTCGAAATAGCTATCATGTTTCAGTTTAGAGCCTGCCTGCGGCCTGAGTAATGACACTGTGTTTTTTTAGGGCACAAAAGGTGTTTGCATCAACAACAAAGCCTTTTAGATTACAACCTGTGTTCCCTGTAGTCTGAGTACACAATTCTTTTAAAAAAGCAAAAATATATATATATATTCGGATATATTTTTTTGCCAAATAAGTTTCAACATCATAAAAAAAATGATATACTTCTCTTAGTATGTTGTTCGTTTTGTTTTTCAGTCTTCCCTGATCTACGCGGCAGCTTCCTTCAGAGCCTCAGCTGCTTGCACTCCCCAGCTGTCTCCCATCCGCTTGTTAACTCACCTCTCTAGCATTCGCCTTATCATGTTGCCGAGCTCAAATGCTACTTGGTTCTCATTCAGTGTCACATCCTCTTGGTGTTGCCACCATGCTGTTCCTTGTATTCCTGAGACTTTCCTTTTTAAAATAAAATAGTTTATTTTCATCTGCCTGCTTCCTGGATTTGGGTTCTGCTCTCCATCGTTTCATGACAAAATGACCCATACCTAATTCCCCAGGCAGCCTTATTGTGCGCTGAGGTCAAAAACCTCTGATGTTTTGCATCAGGATATCAAATTCAGGGTACAAACCCTGCCATTAGCAAATAGGATTTGCTTGAGTAAGAAGGTTAATGTGAGTGCGGCATAATCCAAAGTCCAGGAAGGTCTTCCAACTGAAATAAAATGCAGCATAAACTCTGCTCAAGGATTTAAAGTAGTCTCGATTTGATTTCAACTCACAACAGCCAGTGTGGAGTGTGAAACCACATGACTTTCCAAACGGTCACGATAAATACTCAGCCCTGACAAAGCAGTTGATCATCATCGAAACAATGGAAAACCAACCCTGTCAGAGCTCAGTCAAGGTCTTCTGATGAATGCATCCTATTAAACCAGTGGAGGCTATGATTTTTTTTCACTTCCTCCCCATCATGGCGCCGTGTTGTGTGTCACGGCGTCCTGTGACATGCAGCTCGTTTGGCACAACTCTAGGGATCTCTAATACCCCTGCAGCTTTCATAATGAACATGTGGCTTTTCTCTCTTGGGCACAATTTAGCGTAATTCATAAGCAGAGGACGGGGCATTAGCCAGATGGTGCTGTGGGTGGCATCCTTTCTCTGGCCATCCATTAGGACTGCGTTGGTGACAAGATTCCAATAAGGAAAGACAGACAAGGTTTCCACTTTCAGAATTCATCCAACTGTGTATATGTGTGTGTGTGAGTGGCTTGACAACATTAAATGTGGATAACGGGGATGTGTATCGCAAATGCAGCCTTTGGGGACAGATGTAGTGTAATGAATACATGTAGATTTTGTAAAAAGAAAAAAAAAAAAAGTAAATTGGTTGTGCAGCGTCTTCACTAAATACTAAATGTTATAAACACAGTTCCTCTGGGATCTGCACATTAGTTAATAACAGATTCTCTGTTTAACTACAAAATGTCCTCTTTACAACTAGTAAAAATGTTTGGATTGCTTATTGTTGCCTTCATTCACAGGAACAGCTGCATTCTAAAAAAAAACTTGATTTTATTTAGGGCCATCAGAGGAAAGGGAGCTGTACACAAATGCATGCCAGTTGCATGAAAAAACGGAAGATTTATGCAAGCAACAGATCTGAAAGATTTAAAGTAAGCATGAAATTTAACAAGATCAAAGATTGCTATCTTTTGAAACCTTCTAGAATTCTGCATTTTTCCCATCTATTGATCCACTTTCACCACTTTCACAGTTTCTTGGACAGATGTCAGATATGTAGTGTGAGGTATGCACAGTTACTGCAGACCCAGGTTCCTGAGGCAGGCTGATGAAGGTTAATAAATAAAAATTTGATTCAATAAAACTCTTAAGGAATGACAGGAAGAGAGTCCACAATATAAAACAGGACATGGTCACAAAATATCACAACATGAAAATCAGACCAGGAGGAAATCACCAAAATGAGACAAAAAAAAACAAAAAAAAAAACCCTGGGATAATCAAGAAACTGTAGACAATAACCCCAAACTGTAGACAATAACCCCAAACTGTAGACAACAACTGTGCTGCAAAGCTCACAGCTGTGATCAGTGGCGTTTCTTCTACAAAACTCCTCCTCCTGACCCCACTTATCCATCCATCAAAATCTATCTTCATACAGTCCAGTTTAATCCAAATCATGTTATAATGCACTCAGATTTGCTTAATGACACCAACTGGTAAATCTTTTTTTTTTTTTATCTAAGGAAGCTAAGCCAACTGCATCATATCACTGACTTTGCAGAAATCCTTCATTCTGATCAAGCATGTGGTGAAAGTGAAAATAAACAACTTCAGTTTGTGCTTTTTATTCCATGCATAGTTATACTCTTGTGACCAAATGCTTGGCGATATTATGTGACTTCAGCTGCCTTCTGTCAGTCTAGAATTTAAACGTACTGCTATAATAATGTCAGGACTCAAAATGTGACATCTCTAAGAAAAATAATATGTTTCAGTGGGATTTTCATTGATTTTCCTGTTGCATATCATAAAATGTCAAACCTAATTAGTTGTGCTTTAAAACAAAACAGTCTTGAATGACATTATGTGAATAAAGTGGGTTTTGATGAAGCAGTAGCATATTATATTAATGCGTGAAAAATCTGGATGTATGAATAAAAAAGGAGCAACTGATTCTAGTCTATTCCTAACTGAGTGATATCTACAGACACACACTCTGAGTGATTGCAACTGACACAAACCCACGTACGCTGTCACACACTTTCACACACTTTCTGATCAGCGGCTCTGTCTTGCGTGGCTCTCGCTTCGTCAGTGAAGGTGTCAGGGTCCCCATGGCAACAGCATAATGGGCCAGGCCTAATTCAATCCCAGGGGCGAACTGTGGGTCTGGCGGGGGGGAGATGCAGGAGGAGGAATCGGTCTGGGACTGAAACCCATTCGAGTCAGGGCTGATATGTTTTTAGCTGCTGTTATGCTGGGTCACTGAAGAGAAAACATTGTGTCTGCGCTCAACTTTCACATCCACTCTTGATCTCGCCTTTGCTCTCCTCAACGTCCGTTCACGCTCTAATTTATTTTCCACCACGCTCTGCTTCTGTTTATGCACTCACTTTTCAGTTCCCTCTTCTCGGACTCTCGTTCCCCCATCATTTCCTCCTATCTTGGTCCAGCTTTGGTCTCCGCACGATCAATACTCTCTCAGTCTTCACGCTTCTCGGTATCTCTCATTTTCTCCCACATTCAGGAACCCTGCAGGACTTCATTAGGAGTTCTGGATCTTGTTGTATTATTGTTATCCCTCCCCGAAGAAGGCAGGGATTAGTGGCAAGACTGGAGACAACTTAAAGTAATAAGCTTGGATTGGAACGTCGGCAATCACACAAATGCACAAGCTTTTACGGCTGCAGAAGGTGTGCGGGGAAAGGAAAGATCTAAATGCGAAAGGACGAAGGCAGCAATCCCACAATTCCTATGTTGTTATTTCCGTGCAAAACCAATCACACGCGGCTTCATATGTGCCGCCCAGAGAGAGTCGGGCTTGCAGCTTGTTATGGAAGGAGCAGTTTGTTACCCGGGGAGAACAGTGCATAACTCCTGTCACTGGTTCTGCATATAGAAAGGCCTGGGACTGGCCTGGGGCTATCTGCTTGCAGATGGGGGAGGACGAGGGTGGGAGGAAGGATGTGGGTAGATTTGCATCCCTTTGACTGTATATCTCTGAGCACCAGAGGAAGAGGTGAGGAAAGAGTGTGTGAATGCACCAGAAAATACACGGAGGAAGCTGCTAGCTGTAGCCGAGCTTCTGCAACTCATGCCATCTATTTAATCCAATCTGATTTACATACTGTAGTGCTCACCACAGTTGCACTTGACATAGAGTGTTTTTCACTAACACAAGCCACAGTCATGAGAGGGAAACTGTTGAGGCAAAGCAGCACTGTTCACACAGCCGTGCACAGGCTCACAGACTGGCCATTACGCTGACTTGAATGGATTTCTTGTGTGCATGAATAGCTCAGTGAGAAGGGGGGAAAAAAGGACTATGTTTCCTCTCCATGGGTTCATATTGATATTCATAGGGCCTCTCCGCACCGAGAGCACAAATGTCAGTGAAAGCGGCCTTGATATATGCTCTCATTCTCTCCTCTTCCTGTCGCTCCATCCTTCTTTTTTTCCCCCCGTCTCTCTTCCTCCTTCTTTGTTCCCTTTTTGCTGGACACATGCTGCCAGCTGCTGCCGGATAGAAAGGAAGAAGAAGGAGCGAGGAGATGATGGAGTGAGCGGGGGACATTATGTTGCTTCCCATTTAGGCTTTTAATCAACTAGCACTGGAATGTTAGGACTTTCTCTTCCTGTGGAGCCTTCCCACCTTGACCCTGATGGCGATTAATGCTGCAGTAAGCAGTCTCAGGTCATATTAAATATGAAGTTTTGGTCAAGAATACAAAAATGAATGTTCTGCAACATTCCACTTATGTTTTGTATCTAAGGAACATTTTACAGGAGAGGGAAAAAGGAGTCAAGTGCGTCTTTCCTCCACTTTTCAGCTTTTAGTGTGACAATATATAAACACAGGCAGATAGATTTAGGGTCTTTGGACAGCCATCCGGCAAGATGTTGGCAACAACAGCAAGATATGAAAAATATTTTTGGGTTGGGAGCAGGCAAGGTGCATAAATCTTTCCATATTTGTTAATTGTCTTGGATGTTGAAATTATTGGCACGGTTTTCTTTCTAGGTGGAGGAAAATGTGAAGCTTGACACAAGGGATATTTTTGAATTTTTGAAACGAGGTTCTGTTAGGTTAATATCTTACAGCACAAAACAAGGCTT
This sequence comes from Girardinus metallicus, assembly GCA_903067095.1. Lineage (NCBI taxonomy): Eukaryota > Metazoa > Chordata > Actinopteri > Cyprinodontiformes > Poeciliidae > Girardinus > Girardinus metallicus. The sequence goes on along the minus strand of CAEGAE010082494.1, from coordinate 382 downwards.
CACTTCATATAACTTGATACCGGAGGATGAAACTTATGGTCTTCTGTCTTCAGACTAAAACCTCCAGAAACAGGCAATATGAGCAGTCTGATACATAGTAAAAAAAAATTAATTGAAGAAACAGAGTATACATAATGTGGCATAGCATTTCTGCTTTTTAAATAAGTTTTATGTCTATGTTTCACTCTCAGCATATTTCACAAAGTAAATGGTCTGAACTTATATAGCGCTTTATCCGATCATTTTGACCACTCAAAGTGCTTTACACTAGAGTCACACTCACCCATTCGCTCTCACAAACGCTCACACCGATACGCAGATCGGTAGGCAATTTGGGGTTAAGTGCCTTGCCCAAGGGTACATCGACATGGGGCAGGAGGAA
>CAEGAE010082492.1:0-17276 GCA_903067095.1 Girardinus metallicus | reverse complement strand
TATATATATATATATATAAGTCAGACACAGTAGAAAGTCTGTGTTCTCATCTGTTTCATGCCATCTGGTTGTAAACGTCTGAAACTCAACAGCTGTACTGTAAAGTATTCATGATCGGTGATGAAATCTTTATGCTGGCTTCAGTTAAAATCGACCTGCCTTCCTCCATGAAGATCACCAAGGGTCTCCCGGGAAAGTTCACAGCTGTCCAGATGCACCTGCACTGGGGCGGCCTGGACCTGGAGGAGAGCGGGGCGGAGCACACCATAGACGGCAGCCGCTACATGGCGGAGGTGGGTGGACGTTGAAAGCAACAGTAAAACAGGGCCCTTTTATTTTTATTTATTTATTAGAAAAAAAAAACAAATAAAAAAATAAAAATCCGTAAAGGATTGTCTTTTTCCAGTTCAAACCTGAAGTGTTCTTTGTTTTCTCCTTCCCCCGCAGCTCCACGTTGTTCATTATAATTCTGACAAGTACCAGAGCTTCTCTGAGGCCAAGGATAAGTCGGACGGCTTGGCAGTGCTCGCCTTTGTCTATGATGTACGTGAGCCACAAACACTTCTTCCTCTGATTGTCTGCTCAGTTCGGCACCTTGTTCACCACAGAAAAAAACAACAAAAAAAACGAGAAGAAAAATGAACGTTTGTTCATTTTGGAGGAAGTTTCAAAGACGTCTTTGTGCTAAACAAAAAAATATATATATAAATAGTAATCCGGTGGTCTTTGAAGTTGATCGTTTTTGCCACAGTGTATTGAAGGCTTTATTGAGTATTTGGCTGAGGACCGACTCGTTGAAAGAGAGTTTTATCCAGCAGTCTGCGACAAGTCTGACCTCCGAGACACTTCCTCACCCGTCCTTTGAGGTCGTTGCTGCGGCGATGACCTCAGCCCACATCCACTTTGACGGCAGCACAGAGCAGTCTGTCTGTCTCTGTTTGGGGGGGGGGGGAAAAGATGCTACTAGGGAGGGAAATTTAATTTTAATTGCGCAAAACATGCCCCCAAGAGATGCTATATGCTAGCTAACTTCTATGGACATTTAAGCTGTTGCCACATTTGCATTTGATGGATTTTTTATGGGTTTTTTTCTCAAAGAATCTGAGAGGGAAGTTAATTTCTTAGCATGTTTCACACAGTAAAGACCTTGAATAACATGTTACAACAACACTGAAATTCCCTTTAAGACTAAAGGGAAATTGAATTAAGAGTAAAGGTCTCTATTTCAGGTAACTTATTAACTGCTTTCAACCTATTAACAAAACCTCTCTAGTCCTGGAACTGGGATCTGTTTCAAATAATCCAAATTAAAACAAAAACAACCAGAAACAATAAATAAGGCTGAAATAAAAACCAGAAATAAAATGGATTATGAAGTCCTTCAAAAAATATTACTGGTCAGAATGAAAATGATCAACCTCATTTTTATTTAACAGGCGATTAATTGATCAGTTGTTTATTGCAACAGGCTTAACGCTCTCTTCAAATAATCTATCGAGTTCTCTAGCTGTACGCTTGAATCCTGGATCCTTAAGTGACATCAGAACCTCTAATTATCCATTTTTCATGACCTGCTTTGGAGCCCAAGTTCTTTATAATTCAGAACATGACTTGAGCACATTCGAACAGTTGTTTTATTAAAGCGTTAACGTGGAAAACACGGTCTACATTTGTAAGAGACATTTGTTTTGATTTTATAGTCCCGCCAAGCGGGATTTTTAAGCTTGGCGAGGATATAACACACACACACACACACACACACACACACATACGTAAAGTCGTTACAGTGCTTGACTCTACGACGCAAAACTACTGGAGGAACAATATGGTTTTCCTTTGGTAAAGTTGGTCGGTTTAAACCGAGGCTTTCTGCTTCGTTTCCAGTATGGTCATTTTGAGAACACCTATTACAGCGACTTCATATCCAACCTGGAGAAAATCAAGTATGCAGGTGAGTTCTCCCTGCATTCATAGACTCCTCTTCGTGGCTCGACCTCCTCAGAGCTCCTTTGACTCGACGTTGCGTCCCTATCAGGTCAGAGCATGAACATATCCAGCATCGACGTGCGCTCCATGCTTCCCGAGAACCTCAGCCACTTCTTCAGGTACGAGGGCTCCCTCACCACGCCCCCCTGCTTCGAGAGCATCATCTGGACCGTGTTCGACACGCCCATCACTCTGTCACACAACCAGGTACGATGGGGAAAAACACATGGAGAAAGCAAGCCCTAACTACAAGTGGTCTTACTGGTTTCATTCCTCTTACCCTCTCTGTGCTGCTCCCAGATCAGGAAGCTGGAGAGCACTCTGATGGACATGGATAACAAGACTCTGTGGAATGATTACCGCATCGCTCAGCCGCTCAACGACCGCGTTGTGGAGTCTTCCTTCCTGCCACGCCTTGGGACAGGAAGTGTGTGATGACGTGTCAATCACCGATTCCTCAGAAACCGAGTGAATCTGCAGAGCTATTATTGTTTTCTTTTCATTTCAGTCATGTTTGTTTGTTTGTGCTTTTTCTTTTTTACCTCCGCAGCATTTTGTCAGCAAGATGAAATCGAATCTAAGCTCCTGAAGATCGAGGGTCTGATAACTTCTCTCGGAAAGAATATGTATTCAGGTGCCTGAAGCTGTTGGATCTGAGCACAGTAAATGCAAAATCTCCTTTTGACCTTTGCAACTGTTTTTATTTGCTCCTCTCTAGGGATAGGAGGACGACTCAGCTCAAGGCCTTCCAAATATGGTACAGTTTTTTGCACGTCACCCAATACTGCATTTATTAATTTTTTTCAATAAAACAAACAACAACAAAAAAACACTCACAATAAGCACACAGCTGAATACTAGAGTTTAGACTTTAAAATCAATGTATGACATACAAATATTTAAAAATAACACACACACCCACACGCACGCACACACACACAAAAAAAACTTCTGCTTTGTGTGTGTTTGGGTTGATGGCACCACACGAATCTTGAGGCTCGAGATTCAATCTGATTATCTGGGTAGAAAAAAACATTTTGATAGATTGTGGAGCTAATGTTGACCAGCCACTATTAGGGACACCTGACAAGTGCCGGATTGGACCTGCTGATTTATTATATGCCTTAATGAGTATCTTTAATAAATAAAAAAGGTGGCGAGTTTCAGTCCGTCTCGTGATGAGCTTTAGCAGAAGAAATATGATGAAGTAGTTCTGCAAGAAACATCATTTTTTGTGACTTAAAAACCATCTTAATGGACTGCATCAAAGAAGAAATGTGTATTAGATTTTAAAAACGTTAAGCTTAAAACTTACTTTGGTCGTTGAGGATCTTTAATATTGAGATCTGGTCGCAACAGTCTGACATTGTCCTCCTTGCAAGCTGCTGTCGTGTTTTATTGCTGATGCGTTTTCCTTAAACATGTCCAGCGTTCTCCTATATGGTTCAAATGTGAGGAATTTGATTTAAACAAAAACAAAAGCATGTAAATGAAGAAAAAAATCAACCAGAAAGTCTTTATTCTCAGACAAGCTAAAGGTTTTTGAGGAGAAAAACTAAGAAAAAAGCTCATTAAAATTCCCAAAAAAGAAAAGGTAGTAGCATTTGGCTTATGTGATGTCAGTAGAGGCAGGTATTTTTAGGGGCTGGGTTAGATTTTATCTTGAGTGTAACATTTCATAGCAAAACAAACAGAAAACCAGACTCTGCCTAAAGAGAATCCAAATTATTTCACCATACTGTCTGCCCAGTAGCTTTAAAACCACACCACGTTTTAAAGATGTCTTTCGTTTCGTTTCTTCTCCAGAGCACGGGGAACTCTTTCCTCTGGTGCTCAACTTTGAAGACAGAAACTCCATCAGCTATGCTCTGGCTCCCCTCAGCCGCATGGATCTGGACGCCTTCACGGTCTGCATGCATGTTCTCCTCAGGACCCCGGGGGTCCACACCGTCATCTCCTACTCCAGCGGCAGCCACGACAACGAGCTGATGGTCTCCATCAGCGAGGACACGAATGCGAGGGAGGTGGGCCTCTGGATCGGCGACGAGTTTGTCAACATGCCGCACGGCTTCAATACCCAGGATTGGACCAACTACTGCGTCACCTGGTCGTCCCACTCGGGTGGGGTGGACCTGTGGATCAACGGCAAGGTGGGGGAGCAGAGGCACCTGCAGAGCAGCTACAGAATCAACCTCGACGGCGTGTTCGTGTTGGGCAAAGACCAGGATGGAGTTCTGGGGATCTCTGACTCGGACGCCTTCGTGGGTCAGATGACGGACGTGAACGTGTGGGACTACGTGCTGACTACCGCGGAGATCCGAGACCAGTTTTTGTGCGAGAGGAACAGCACCGTGGTGGGAAACGTGTTGAGTTGGGGGAGCAGCAGATTCAAGATGTACGGCGGCGTGCAGCTGGACAACCAGTACAGGTGCTCCTGATGTGGCTCAATAAATTCCAAGTAAAATATTCTAAATTTGACGCTTTCCGTGTGAATTTGAGGGGAATTAACTGGCATTTGGAGGTCATTTAAACATCATACGCAAACATGAGTATTAAAACTACCTTTTATCATAAAGAGAAATATTTGCAAACAATAAACAACTCGTGCTTGACTTTTAGTGATCTGTGGGTTTGTAGGTGTGGCTTCAATAGCCTAAGGTTGTGGAAATCATCTATGGAGGAATGCAGAGTGCATGTGGGATGGGGGCTGTGCCCTCAATCCCCTGGCAGTAAGCCGTATGCTACGTGAATGTGAGGAATAGTAAAAAGTGTATATGCTTGAAATCTGGTTGTTTTACTCCCAATAATGCAATAAATTATTTTTATTAGCCGTAAAACTGAGGTTTATTCCCATTTGTTTCTTTGAATTCCAGTTAATTCCCATGGAAAGGTCCTAAGTTTGAAATATGCCACCGTACTCCTGAAAACCCTCCTGTGCTGGTTTTAAAACGAGCCTACTACGCTGCAAACCCCCCACAACGTCACAGCTGATGGTGTGAGCTTTTGAAATGTTTATGGTCATGAAGGATAAAATGCCCGTCAGGCTCTTGCAGATCAATATTTAAAATGTGTGTCACCGCTTCATCCATATATTCATGTCTTTGCTTCATAAATAAAGACCTACATGAAAGGTTTTGGTTTCTTTAATGACTCGTGCATGCATTCACACCTCTGCCAGTGGAGTGGCATCTGCTTGTCGTATTTTTAACCTGTAGAAGAATGTTCAAAGATATCCTGCCAAAGACAAACAGCCTGAGTCTGAATCCTTGCAAAGACAAAGAATAGAGCATAAATAAAACCACTGAAGTCTTTCGCTGCATCATGCAGCTAATATTTCCTCTCAATGCTTTCATTTATTTCCTTAGAAGGCTGTGGTCTTCTCGTCTTCCCCCAGTATCGCCTTGTTGAATATGAAATCTTTGACCGAGAGTTTTTCGTCCATTTTGTTCCTCTTGGCGAACATCTGGGTAACCTCCAGGAAGGTCTTGTTCTTGGTTTCGGGCATCACGATCAAGAGGTAGATCAGCGACACAAAGCAGACGATAGAAAAAAGGAGGAAGCTGAAGGGGCCCAGGGTTGTCTGAAAGAGAGAACGACATGGAAAGTAACCTGTTTGTCCTCAGGAGGAGAGGTTGTAAATATGTCAGGAAGATAGAAGTCAAGTCGAGGTGAAGTGAGATGAATTGATTTTATGGAAATACTCTTCTAGTTTATTGGTTTCTTCTACCTAAACACATTCCACACTTGTTTTCTTTTTCATTTGTTGTGTTTTTCTTCATCTTGTAGGTTTCACCACCATGTTTATTAAAAGAGAATGGCTTGAGTCAAAGCTAATGAGCGCATGATGTTTTCTTACTGGAAAGGCCCAGTACTGGTTTACAAACTGCTGCCTGGATATAAACCTTTTTTTTTTCTTTTGGCAAATGAACATGAACAGACTTCTAGCTACAAACTTTGGCCATATCTCCTAAAAGGTTAACACAACGCCATCATGGCGGTTTCTGAGGACTCTCAGATTCAGCATGGATCAACTCAAAAACCTCGAGCCGTAAAATATTTTTGCAAAAAATCTTCTTGGCCGCCAAACTTTTACTTTTTGAGACTTTACAACCCCAACCTTACATTGTTGAGAACATAAAGTTACGCATAATTATAAAACATGATGAAATAGATAACCTTTTGAGGTTATGTCTTTGCTAGTTCAATAAATCTGGAGACTGGAATTTTTTTTTTCCCTTTTCTCCTTTCCTACATAGCACAAGCTCAATCCATCTTTCTACCAACTCTTACCTGTTTCCCTGTGCTTGGCACAGAAGCCTCTGCATGCTGCTGCCACTATCATGTGGCTTGGGGGGACGTGCAGTGTTAGTTTTTCACTTGAAATAATCTTTTTGCCAAAAATGTCCAAATGGTCTCATTTAACCAGAGTAACTTCTTCCACATGTTTGCTGTGTCTCCGTCATGGCTTGAGGCCAACTGTAAACTTTTAATGGATTTCTTTTCCAGCTGAAGTCGAGTGGATGGATTCAAAATATCTACAACATTGTAGTTTCTCAATTCTACCATAAAAATAAAAAATATTTTGCTTTGAGTTGCTCTCAGCTTGTAATATTTTGTGCTTAGTTTATTTAGGAAAAAGTGCAAGTAAATTGTGTTAACGCTATTAAAGTATTTTGCAGATACTTATAAACTATGTCCAAATTCTGTCCTAGGTTTGAACAAAATAATTCACATCTACAAAAACAGCTAAAGATAAGACGTCAAGAGGATGTATCAAACATAAACAAAGAGCATTGGCATCAGTGTTGGTATCAGAGGTAAAAGCCCTGTACTTACATGGCACCAGATAAATACCAAAATATGCAATATCACACACATCTAATAAAACCAGATGAACCCTATTAACTAAAGAGGTGGCTATTTAAGGAAACTGGTGATTAGTCAAGAAAATGCATGAAAACCATGCATCCTTTTGCTTAACTTGTGCCACTTTGTGTTGGTCTACGACACAAAATCCCAATAAAACAAAACATGAAAAAGTTCAAGGGGTAAATACTTTGGTTTGTCTATTAAGTAAAATTCCCCTCAGAGTAGAAAAGTAAATATATATGTTAAGTGGAAGAAACTGACTTTCTACAAAACATAAATACTATAATGGCGACTTGCCTTGGTGATGTCACTTTGAACAAAAAAAAAAAAAACATTTGCATGTAATAAAAACATATAGAAATAATAAGCTTCAGCTGCTTTGGTGTCTCTTGTTTAACCAACCTCCATGAAGGGGAAAATGAGGCCAACAGTAAAGTTGGAAATCCAGTGGATGGAGCCACCAACCATGAAGGCCGCTGGCCGAGCCGACTGCATGAAGAGCTCAGTGGTCACCACGTTTGGAATGGGGCCTGCCGAACACGCACACACACACACGCCCGATTAACCTCAACTGAAACACTGCAAAACACACCAGTCCTCTCAAGTCAAAGAGCGGAGGCTGCCATGACAGAGCGCTGAATTTACAGAATCTGTGATTACATGTCTGGTCCAAGCAGCACTTCAGATAATGGAGCGGTCTGTTGTAAGCAGTGTGTGAGTAAATAACCACAGGTGGGTCAGACTTACTGGGTCCGATGGCATGTCCCATGACGTAGAGGATGACACAAACGATACTGATGTAAGGCATCCATGACAAGCTCTGTCAACAAACAGGCAATGTTTTCATTAATCCCATCATTAGTTTGCAACAGAAACGATAAACAACCTACACTTTGGCAAGAGAGTATTTTGACCTTATCGTCATTTTTAGGCATATTTTCTAACTCCATGCTGGACAAACTTGAAAGTTTATGGCTTTAATCACTGTTGGTGATGTGTATCTGTGTAATGACGGAGGGCGTGCCCTAAGGAGGTCAACACTAGATATCAAGATGCTTAAAATTATTAGTCGTATTCATTTCTTTAGGTAAAATGGGATTTAACTGACTCTGAAAAGCAAAAAATCACGTCACTCTTGAAATTAAAAAGATATTAGGGCTTGATTAAAGAGGGCACTGCAGTTGGTGACTAACAAAAATAATCCTCAAAGATAAGACTTGCCTAATAATTGCTCACACAGCGCAAATGCCATCAAGTCTAATAGGAAGCAAAGCAATAAATAAATGCCATATGAATTAGCATTTTTTCACAGTAGCCTACTGCGTGGTCGTTCATTCATCATCATTGTGCGATGTCACTGCTATCAGTCTGAATGCGACGCTTTCAAGGACGGACTGTGCTCTGGGCTACGTCTATCTATTACTGAGAAGTTCTTGCTGGCATTTTGGTTTTTAGTGTCTCGGATTTTTAACAACCTCAGCAAACAGAGATGCGGGATCATCGTTTTAATCCTTGGAGCAGGTGCAAACTGCAGGTGTAAACTATCAAACCCCACAGAGCAGTTTTCGTTATTTGGGCCTCGTACTTCAGTTGTTTGCCTGATTAAAATGTCTAAGTTAAATGGATTATTTGTGCGATTGTCCCGTTGCTGGAATATTTATTTCTTCCATTTGTCTGCAGTAGTGAATCTTGTCCATGTTACTTAGCAGGTTGTTATAATTGCAACCTGACATTATGTATCGTAAACACGTAATCTTTTGTTATTTTTCTTCACTTTTTGTGATTGCTTGTGCTTCTTCAGAATGTTTTGGGGCATTTCAACCTGCTTTATCCAGACAGTTGATATATCATATAATACCAGCAGGATGTTTTCATAACTTTTATTGAAACAGACGCAGTGAAAACAGCCAAGCAGAGGGAGCGTATGCATTAAATATACGCATCGCTGCAAGGTTTGGGCATTCTCTTATTGAACTACAGAAAGTAAAGGTTAAACTTTATTGCTTAAAACATTTTCACAGTCTTCCGAATGTAATATACTTTTCTTTTTTAATTCATGTGGGACCCTTACAAAGTTACAAAGCCGTATGTTTCCATCCCAAAAACAAAGGAGACAGAACGATCAGAAACACTTCTTTTCAAGAATTAAACAACTGGAACACAATGTTCTACAACACTATAAATCATAGTAAGCTAAAAAAAAAACAGCTGAGATATTTCTGCTACCCTTTTGTCAATTGATCAGAGTGACTATGGACTTGTAATAGTAATTGATCACTTTCTGTTTCCTTGTGTGTATGAAGATGTTTTTATACGTCCTCATTTCCCTAAAGCTGCTTTATCACGGGGTGTGACTTTAACTGGTTGTTCCCCAGTCTGCTAGGCCAGATTCATTTCCTTAATGTGATTGTCATTTATCAGACTGGAAATGGTTACTAGGTCACTTCAGGCTTTGAGACTCCGGGGGACAAGACTGAGATCCATTCTCTATAAATAAAAATTGCCCATAAATAAAAATGTCTGATGCTTTAAAATGTCAAAGAGTGGCCAAAAAACGAACAAAAACTATAAAACCAGAGAACGCTATAAAAATGGCCAGTAGAGGGCACCAGAGTGTCGTGTTAAATCTGAGTCACGCTGCAGCTTTCACAGTTTACCTGGAACTTGAGGGCCACAGTCATCAGCAAACAGGCCCCGCAGCAGATCCCGAATCCCAAAAGAAGAAGCAGCCGTCGGCCTGTGGTCTCCACAATGAAGACCTGTGAGAACAAGCTTCCTGTTCAGAGCTGAAGCTTTCAGCCGCCATGGCGGACTGCAGATTTTAGCTCTTCTATTCATTTTTTTTTTTTTTTTCAGGATACTTACGGCAGCTATGGTCATGAAGACATTCACTGCACCTGTTCCCACTGTGACGTACTGGACGTTCTGCTCATTCACTCCGGCAGACCCATAAATACTATCTGCGTAGTAGTAGATCTGTAAAAGAAATGCATTGTTGAAAGAGATGAGCACGGGGCTGGTAATTAATGGTGGTGCTTCGTAATAGAAAATGCTTAAAGTAAAATAGGTATCAATGTTTTGAAGGTCAGAACGAATGATGCCTCACCGCATTGACCCCGGACAGCTGCTGGCCCATGTTCAAAACAATGATAGTGATGAGCTGCCAACGGAGAGTCTTCTGGTACAGCAGCGAGATCACCGACAGGCGACCCTGTATTTGCTCCCACTGGTCCTCGAAAACCATATCTATAATCTCATTTTCCACATCATCACAGCCACGCAGACGCTTCAACGCTGAGAAAAAAAACACACCAAAACACACCAAAACTCAATTGCGTTTAGTTTTGATGCGGCCATGTAAAGCGGTTGGCTTTCTGACCTGGGTTCTTACCTTTAACGGTTTTCTTCTCGTCTTTCTTCTGGATGAGCATATACCTGGGACTCTCTGGGAAGAACGGCAGAAAAATCAACTGGATCACAGCGGGAACGGCGGTCAAGCCGAGCAAGATGGTCCAGCCTGGATCAGAACACAGTCAGGTTTCATTCGAAAGGCTGAGTGTGAGGAATAAAGTGACGGCAAACATCTACTTGGATTTCTGAGCACCTGTTTTGTTGCCGAGCAGAGTCCTGATGCCAAACACTTGTGCAACGAGGATGCCAACAGTGATGAAGAGCTGTGGGATGATTCCAATGGCTCCTCGCAAGTTTTTGGGTGCGAGTTCGCCCAGATACATTGGCACCACGTTGGATGACAGACCTGCAAACATGGATGGGATAAAATAAAATATATACACCAGCCTGAACTACAATGCTTTGCAAAAGTATTTCAACCTTTGTAACATTTCCCCATTTCACCATATTACAACCAAGAACATTTTTCTGGCTGATTTTGAAACATAATGTGCTCGAACAGAATCAAGATTATTCAGTATAGGGGGAAATGTTTATTATCTGATAGTTATTCAGTATTAATCTGTGTTTCTAACTGTGCAATAACAGTTCAAAGGGCAAAGACACAAATTCACGGCAAATCCTATCTGGTTAAATGTGACTGCAATTAAAAACCAACCTACGTGGATTGATGTGCCAGGTTTCATTTTTACTTCATTGAAATGTGTGAACGAGAGGAGTTTTTTTTGTTAAGTCAGTGACTCCAAAGTACAATTTATGTGAACAAAAAGACTGAATTTGGAACTAGTTCTTGTTGAAGATGAACCGATGTTAAATCAATATAGTGACATGTTCTTTGTCATCCTCAAGAGGTTATTATCAAACTCATACCAAATAACAAAGCGGTCCTCAAGTTTTAAACTTAATAACTTTGTCAATTTTTCAAAGTAACTGAATTTACTTCCAGATATTGATCCTGAACTGATTGGCTACAGTAAAATATCATGATAAAAACTTAAAGAAAAGGGGAGCGGCAGTGTGCAGTGGCAAAGTGAGAACCAAAAGAAGTCAATGGAGGCAAGAAAAAGAAAAAGCATAAGGAAAGGAGAGGTGACCAGATTTGATTATTTTGCTAATTGGGAAATTTAAATGTTTAATTTTTAGGTGACCAAACTGCAAACATTTATGCTTCAATGGGCAAAAACATTTATCTTCAAAGTGATAATTTTATGTAAATTGGCAGAACGTAGCGTCAGTCAAATAAACTGACCAATCATAACTGTTGAATATTTTATTACAGTCTTTTCAGCTAATTCTGTTATAATTAGCTGACTGAATCTGTGTAAAATGAACAATGGGTTGCTTTGGCTCCCAAGCATCCACACAGAAGTAAAAAAAAAAATAATAATAATTCTCAAATTATTATATATAATTGGGAAAAGTCCAAATTATTTTAAACAATAATGTTTCTTTTAAAAAGTAACTACACAAACAGCTCAAACAAAATCTTTAGCAACACGAACGTTTGTCACCCGTTTTGTTTGATTTTGGTGTTATGTGAGTGCTGGTAGACCTTTCGCCTACATAAATCTTTAAACCGAAGCAGCCACGCAGAAGCCAAACATTTTTCCTGCATGAAACAGAACAAAGGTACCAATTTTGATTTCTGTGATGTTGGGATCCTGGTTGATCTTTGACTGCCTTTAGAAACATTTATTAATGTCGTAAAGATGATGGCGGCACAAACATTTGATACAATTCTTTTCTAAGAGTTGAAGGAATTGCGGGTGGGGGGCTAACTGCATCCAAGTGACAGAATATAAAAAAAACGATTGAGCTGAATACTTTTGTTAAACAAATGTTTTCAAATGAAATGTCCAACCTGCACATATTCCCACTATGATCCTGGCCACAATTATGAGCTCATAGGAGTTGGCCATCTCACTGACTCCCATCATGATCGCCGGGACGATGGAGAAGATGTTGTTGAAGAGGAGGGTGCCCTTCCTGTTGCAGGATTAAAACAAATTAAAGACACAACCTGCTCCGAGATGCAGAATTGTTGCAGCTTGCTGTGAATGAGTTTTTACCTGCCGAGGTTGTTAACCAGAGGAGCCACCATCAGAGCTCCAAAGAGGCCTCCGAGTGGGAACATGGACACAGTCACTGACCACAACAGAGTCAGGAAGCTCTCTGTTATCGGCTCATTATAATGACTCATGTAGGTTTTGTTGTAAAAGTCTCGCATGAACTGCAGAGAACAGAACACGGCTGAAAGTGTCTCTGATCCAGGTCTTAGTATGAATGATTGTTAAAACAAGAAAATAGTTACTGGTGCTGGAGAGTTGACTGCAGCAACGTTGTATCCATACTGGAAGGATGAACCAAACGCGGCGACAAGACTGGCTAGTAACAAAACTATTGTCAGGTCCTAATAGGGTGGGAGACATGAGGAAAAAATTTTCACAAGCACAAATGTCATCCATAATGATTATTTAGACACAAGGACAGATCAGACAAAACAAACGCTGATACTCACCCCATCCTCGTCCACCCGTTTCCCCACCGTCCCTATCTGTTCCATGTTGAACAAGTCGGTAACATCTTGTAACATCACTGCTTTTTGTTTCTGCTGCAGCGCTCAGCGTGCCCTTTGGACATAAGATCAGAGAACGTGGTAAAGGTTTATGATTCAACTTGTAATTATTACTCTCATACTGCTGACTTTGCTATCAGGTCTACGAAGTTAATTTACCTTTATGTAATGAACATGAGATATATTAAATGATTGGTAGAAATTAGTGCAGACATACATGCAGCGCCTTGCAGTGACCATCTCAGGTTATGTAGCATTACAACCAAAAACGTAAAGGTATTTTGCTTGACCTTTTAACGTGATTGAACAGACCATAAATGTGAAGTGATAGGAAAAAGATGAATGGGTTAGATATAGATCACTGTAAACACCGTTTTTTTAAGACTTTCCACAGTCTCAGTTTGGACTTTGGATTGGAATATGCATTGATCTAAACCCTTCTACTGAAGCTCTACTTGCATGTTTGAGGTTGCTGAACCACCTGCAATCCCAGTTTGAAGTCTTCTGCAGCCGCTATAAGTTTTTTTTTTTTACCACGTCCATTGCTTAGCTGCACCAATATTTCCATCAATCCTGACCAGTGAGCCTGTCCCTGTTGAAGAAAAGTATCCACACAAAGTGATGCTGCCACCACCGTTTTTTTAATTGTTTTTATTTCACTGTTTGATGGTGAGGTGAGGGTGAGGGTCAGTAGTAGTTTTCTTCCACAAATAGGTTTTTCCATGTAGTGTAGAGAGCTGAGTTTTGGTCTCACCTTACTAAAACGCATTGTTTCTCCGGTTTGCTGTAAATTTGAAGTTTTACATTTCTCTTTCCACTTTTAGGCTGCTAACAGAACAGCATGAGATATTGTTTTATAACCTAACCCCGTTTCAAATCTCTCTACAGTTTCCTTCCTGACTTGTCTGCTGTGCTCTTTGGTCATCATGATATTGAAGGGACATTTGAGGCCTTTTGAGAAAAGCTGCACTTAAACTGAGATTAAAGTATGCAATTTCATTCAGGAATCACCTGACGTATAGCCATAAAAACTTGAAACCCATCGTGTCGTGTTTGTATTGTCCAATTACATTCTAATGAAATACATAAAAGATTGTTGTTGAAGTGTGACAAAGGCATTGCGTTTGAATCACACCACAGTTTTGTGATATAATAGCTGTTTTTATCAATTTGACTAAATTGATAAAAAACAGTGAGGGTGATTACTGCCAATAAAAGATAAACAATGATATGGCACCTTTACTGCTTTTAAAAGAATTACAACAGGACATTAAAGTGACAAACAGCTGCCAAAACGGCCACTCTTCATCCCTCTGCAGTTTATTGGATCTATCTGCTTTTATGGCACACTGAAGCTACATGAAAGAAGAAACTTCCTTCATGTTTCTTCTTCTGCTTGCTCTATTTATAATATGTTAATACGGTTCTTATCTCCAAAGTTAAGTTTATTTGCCTATAAAAGACCGCTGGTGTTGCTTGCTCTTAAAGCTGGATGTCAGTTCCAGGGCGTCTCGGTGCAAAAGCAATCATCCCACATATAGATTTCATATCGGAGTTAAACCAAAGATGAAGTCTTAACAAAATAAACACCTCGGAAGAAAAGAAGGAAGGCATATAAACTTAAGAATCACTTGCAAGATGAGTCTGGTGAGACTTTAAAAGGATAAACCAACATAGGGGATTGTGTGATAGGAATCTTATCAAAAAAGTAATAAATAGTTTCCTGATTAAATTTAGCAAGGTGTTTCACTGGAAGCCCAGCTTAAAATGGATATAAACATGAGGTTACCCACATAACATCTTGAGCAGCACTATTTCAACAGTGGCTTTGGAAGAGTGAAATTTTAACTATCATTTACAATCTGTCACTGTAAAAAGGTTTAAAAATATCACAGCCGCCCAAAGACAGGTTTTATTGTTGGTTTAATAGATTACTTCTTGCTTACATAACAAGGCTCCCGAACCTTATGCGGCTATAAGAGACATGCAAACATGGCTCTGTTTATGCTACTTTGTATTGGTCTTTCAAATAAGATGCTAATAAAATCTGTTGAAGATTGTGTTTGGAATAGAACAAAAACCTAGCTTTACTGAGGATTTAATAACTATGAGTCCCTGACATTTGTGTAAAACAAATCCGACCTTTTGTTATATCTGGTAGAAGAGATGATAAACTGTTGAAGTGTTGGCAGTGTAGCAGAGAATGAAAGAGGTGTTATTAAAATCACCAGATTTAGTCACAAATGCATTGGGGGTGTTGTGTCTGTGTCTCAGCAATGTAGCCAGTCATAGAGAAATAAGTTCCAAGTAAATATGTAATTCACCATCTAATTATTTAGTTTACAAGTGAAATACTTAGCTTTCAAATTAAATATTTACTTGGGAAACTAAATATTTAATTTCCAATATAAACATTTAAATTTCAAACTAAATATTTATTTTCCAAACCAAATGTTTAGCTGGCCAACTAAATATTTGCTAGGTTGCTAGCAAATATACAGTTAGGTTGCTAGCTAAAGCTGTAGCTCATTCCAAGCGATATAATTAGCTAATATGTAAATTAGCTTGCCAACAAGCGGAAGTAGAATAGCAAGTAAAAGCTGGGTTTTGGCGACCTTTATAAATTCCGCTGCTGGCGGGACTGAAACGTCGTTCAAGTTTTTCTTTAACTATAAATTCTCATGTCCAACGTGGACATGTCGTTTAAATGCCTGTAGAGGCTTTTACTTATGCCTTTACACACTCCGTTTTTGCATCAACTTCCGCCTCTTCGGCCAAGCCAGAACACTTCCGGTTCATGTTAATTCACTCTCAAGTTGCTTTACGTCGGCTATCGAAGTTTAAGACTTCCAATTATTGATTATTATTTAGTTGTTTTTTATGAAAATGTACAAATACATTGTTTGTGTAAAAACGTTGAGAGCAACAGGTATGAATCGGGCGGAATTGCGTAGGAAGTCAACGGGCTAGCTAAGAATCTGACGTTGCCCATTATGATTGATGGAAGAGATGGTTTGGACTTTCTCGTTCTCTCTCTTCTTTTAAGGCTCTGCATCCACGACGCCTCCTTTTCAACTTCTCCAGGTTGCATTATTTCAGCTTTTGCACTGTTGCCATGGTTACGCATAATAACAAATGAGCAAATATTAGCGGAAATCAATCCAGCAGAACAGCATCCTAAACCAGAAAGACGGTCCTAAAAAAAAAAAAAAAAATTTCCCGTCAGGAACGCGGGAATGAAAGTTTTCCCCCAAAAAAAAAATAATAATAATAAAAAAGAAAGCAACAAAGCAACTCCAACTTGCTGCCACCTTGAGCGGCGTAATTCTTCAAATGTTCATGGCCCATGCTTTCTTTAAAAGGTACATTGCTATCTTTCTGTTTTCCTTTGCTATAGAAATAAAACACACTTACTTGCACCAACGGAGCCCCTCTGTTGTCCTATGTACCCGGTCCTCCGCCTGCTAAAACGGAGCTACACGAAGCGGCGCTGAAAATCAGAATTCTTGTTTCCAAGGCGGCGGCTGTTAAATAAAAATATTTTTTATCAAGTATATTCATGCTTTGAGTGAGTTTTGTATATGTTAAATATAAAATATAATGCTTTAAATTGCTACACTGTGTTAAACCCTTTACAAACTTGTATTCTCATTATAGTTTGAAATGTTTCAGCTAAGTTTGCATAAAACAGTAAGAGGAAGAGCGCAATTTGTGGCAGAACAGGATGCAGCGGGTCAGGATGATCTACCAGCAGAAGTAAAAGCTGCAACATCTAAAGCACAACTCCTTAATTGGTTAGCAGCCAAGAATGGAGTATTTTATGCGGGAGAGGATTTGACAGGTAGAGTTTGTGTGTATGGGAATAGTTGGAGCGGTTTGCGACGTCTCGGGGTGCGAGGATGAGAGATAAAAGTATAAAGTCCTCACTCTCGAACTCAGACACGACCTCCTCCTGCAGGGACTTATTGCTGTTCGTGCTTGTGGGCAGGCTGTGTCTCCATTTGGCCAAATGTATTGATTTAATAAATGTCTTGTGAGTGATTTTACTCTCTGGTTTGTGGCTCAGTTTTGTGTCTTGCCTGAAATATCTAAGATCCGGGTAGAGAGAGACGTGTTTTTGAAGCAATGGTTGTTTCTGTCGTTCAACGCTTGACCACCTGGATAGGGTGCCTCCCTAATGAGGCCCAGGAGAAGGCCCACGACACCCTGAGGGACTATTTCTTGACTGACCTGGGAATGACTTGGGACTCATTCAATTACTTCCATCCATCCATCCATTTTCTGTTCACCCTTTGTCCCTTAATGGGGTCGGGAGGGTTGCTGGTGCCGATCTCCAGCTACGTTCCGGGTGAGAGGCGGGGTCACCCTGGACAGGTCACCAGTCTGTCGCAGGGCAACACAGAGACAAACAGGACAAACAACCATACACTCACAC
>CAEGAE010082474.1:0-12566 GCA_903067095.1 Girardinus metallicus | reverse complement strand
ATGGATGGATGGATGGATGGATGGATGGATGGATGGATGGATGGATGGATGGATGGATGGATGGATGGATGGATGGATTAAAATGATGTGCAAACACTTGCAGTGTTCATCTCTGTCAGAAGGAACGGGCCAGAATTCCTCCTGGAATGAGAATGAATTGCATAAGAAAGTCAGAAATAATTAACTTGGATAATTTTAAACGTCATTTAACCAAATGAAATCTGAATGCAATTCAAAGTTTGTTAAAAAAAGAAAGAAATAAAGAAAGAAAAACTTCTTAATACGTTTTTTTCCCATAACTTATTTAGTCAATAGTAATAATGCTTTTAATCCCAAATTTCCAAAATCAGGAAACCCTTCATCTTGATTATTATCAAGGGGAGGAAAAAACGGCCTGGGATCTTTTTTCGTATAATATATGTGAACCTCTGGTTTCAGCTGTTTGCACTGTAGCCGTTCTCCCCTGCTGCAGTGTTCTACATTTAGCAGCTAACACAACGAATCTAAACAGGAGTCAGGTTCTATTATTAAACATGTAGCTGCTCTAGACCTCTACAGATAAATTTGGCATTTAACTGACATGAATAAGGAGGCTTTTGGCACCTGTTCAGGCTCCTGAAAGGTGCCAAGCACATATACAGTCTCCAACAGTGCCAGTAAACTGGGCTTAGCGATCTGTCAGACTGAGGCAACAATATCTGCCACCTGGTCTCTGGCTTGTCAGCGTCGTCCCTCTGGGTTTCTTGTCATACTGAGGTGAAGAAGGTAGGCCCCAAGGGAATGGATGAAGGAACACATGTATCACTCTAACAAGTTTTTGGCTGACTGGTCTTGGAAAGTTGTTAAGGCATACATAAATATCTGAGCTGCTTGACTGCAGAAAGCACATTAATGAATAAAGATGAAGTTTAAATGTTGGAATGTTTCCCAGTTCAAAACTGGCTACAAGTCTTTTATTGGATCACTCTTCATTCCACTACGCTGTTAAACAGGAATTAAAAATATATTTGTTCAGAAAATTAGGCACTCAAAAAGCTACTCATTGTTATTTTTCTCTTCTGACGCAAAATTCACATGAATCTCTCTTTGATGAGATCAAATATCCTAAAAACAAAAACAACAGTACAAACAACACTGTATTCCTTGGTCAAAGACCTCACAACACTATTATAACATTTAGTTTAAATTCATTTAATTATTGGGTGAAGCAGTTTGCAAAATCCACAGTTCGCCATGATTCGGGGTTTCATGCTAATAAGCCGTATTCATGCAGGACGGGCATTATGGACCACATGTAATAAATAAATGACTCTCCAACGTTTGCTTTTTATGTGGCTCATTCACACAGGATAACCAAAGCCTGAGATTTACAGACATGATCCAGATATGACGTTAACTCGAGGAATGATGTGAGTTGATGTTAAAAGACCTTTTCAGGTGACGGCCACAGCTCAGCGCTGTGCTACTGTCAGCGCTAGCTAGCTGGCTACAAACATAAAAATGATTCCCACTGCACAGTGGAATGCATGATGTAAACAAACATTTGGGTCTGACTTTGCTCCGTCTATTCAGCGTTTTCTTTGTGATGCTGTATGTTACAGGTCGATAGGGTTTTGATGGCCCAGATCCCAAAAGGTTTTCAACTCACACCAATGCAACCTCTATTCTTAGCTAGAAATAAATAAAAATGAGACAATTTCTGTCCAAATCACATAGATGCCCATTCCCACCCACCAGATTCAGCCTCTCCATTGTGCTTCTCTACATTACTGGATAAAATGTGTCAGAATGACACACAACTTTTTATGAACTGTGTGATGCTGTGTGAGTTCTGATGGAGCCAAGGGTGCATTGTTTGGAACAAAGCAAAAACAAACCATCTTCCTCCTTCTACTTCCTGTTGTCTTCTTTATTGTTTCCGCCAGCAGTAACATCTGGTCGTTGCTCATTTGAGTCGTGTGATGTGAAAAACGTGTTTCTGTTGCAGTTTCATGTAATGCATCTATTTTGATGCGTCAGAAAAACCACCTACCACAAAACCTTTCTACTGAAACGGGAACTTTTTTTCGACATTGCTGTCTTTCCATTAAGCAAATTTATTTTCATTATTTGAGTTTGCGCATTTCTACGCTTAATGTTACAGCTAGTGAAATATAGAGAAGGATCCAGGTGTCCTCTGCTGTCACATCTTTCCATCTGCGCATTGAAAGCGCTTTCATTTTAGTGTCGTTGTGATTCTGACCTTCCTAAAGGACGTCCTGTGAAATCCCTCCTCCATAAGTCAGTTGCTTGGACATTGAAATACAGCCACCCCCACCTCCACCTTCCCTCGTTCATCGGGTTGAGCCAACATCCCCAGCCAAAAGATTGGGCCTCCCTGACCTTCAGGACGTTCCTGACCACTTTACAGCCGTAGCAAGGGATAGCATTGGAGGACAGGATGATGTAGGAGGAAGGAGAGAGGTGTGATAGAGAACACATTCACAGAGTAATAGACCACAGACGGCCCGTGTCGTCAGGGAAACGGGAGAAGCCTAGTGACAGCCCTGGAGGACAGAGTAAGCAACCCTGATCATTCTCAACCCAGCTGCCAGAGGCTCCTGATGTCCCTAAACTTATCCTGTCTTTATTACTCTGTCTGTCTTTTACTGTAACTCTGGACCCAAACCCACATTTTAAGTTTAAGTGTGGATGGTGGGGGAGTTGCTTTAAACATTTCACTGGCAATGCTTTGCAGTACTCCTTCTGAAACTGTTTTCTTTGCTTTAAAACTGCAGTATGTAACTTTAATAAAAAAAATATGTTGTCACCATGTTTTGACAGCATAAAATGAAACAGACAATCTGTGAAGAGACGGATGTCTTCCAGCTCCTTCCTGAGCTGCTGTTACCATGTGAGGAAATGCACTGCTCCCGACCAACAACAACCAATCACAGCCAAGAGGAGGGGCTTAGCGCTGTCAATCACCTGTGTTAATGTGCTGCTAAATGTGCTAATAGTGGAAAAATAACCTACTGTTGCAAGAAAGAATTTATCTGCCATCATCAGTGGTCATGACATGGTGACAGTTTCAACAAATATGTCATATAAAAGATACTTACTGTAGCTTTAACAAGTCAATGTAGCTTTTTACATTGAGTTACTTTCTATTTATGTTTTAATTCAGCTTCAGTTAAATTCAGTTTAACGACAGTCGCTTGCCCTGTGTCGACTTCACAGCAATCCCTCATACCTAGCCTGAACATGGCGACAGTGGAGAGGAAAAACTCCCCTTTAACTTCCAGCAGAACCAGAACCGGGCTCAGTACGAGTGGCCGCCTGCCACGACCGACTTTTCCATCTCAGCGACGTGAGGTGCTGATTCTCGTCGCTTCACATTCAGCTGGGAAGCGCTCTAGCAAAAGCCGTGGATCACAATCGGATGAAGCCAATGGAACTACATCAAAAGCAGACACCCAATCCTGAAGCACCCAAACAGACACTTTGGCTCCACCTAGAAATTTTACCCATGAAAGTTTTGAACAGAATCAGAGACACAAGGCAGCTTTGATGGAGTCCAGCTCTCACCTGTTTCTGTGTCATTCTGTCCTTTGTAATATGTCTATGCACTCCACAATAAATATAAAAACAATCCAGAACAAGTAATGAACAAGCTGCATTGGATGAATGAACACATTGAAAGAAAGAAATGATCATGAGGTCAATTTCCAAAATTCAAAGCCAACCACCTTTAGATGTAAAACTTACTGAAATCACTCCAACTTGGATTAAATGAGTAAAAATCTGTTCTTCATGGTTAATTCATGAGGTATCGTTTTGTTGCTGTGGGTTAGATGTGATACTTAGACTAAATTTGCAGTTATTCCCAGGCTGCTGCCTGCGATGTGCCTCCATCTCTATTTCTTTCTCAAATGAAGGTTTGCCAACAGAAATGGCCAGGCTTGCTATCAGTGAGTACTTACAGTCCCTGGTTTGTCTCAGGAGATGCAGTCCAGATCATCCTGACCCAAATTCCCTCTTAAGCAACCAAAACACAAGCAATGCAACGTCTCTCTAACATCGAGTGACCAGACACAGAACTAGGCCCCAGAAGTCACATTGTTCTCTGTTTTTATATATATAATATATATATTTTTTTGGACTGTCAGGCATTAGGACCTGGAGGTGGATGACTTTGACTGGAATGAAGATCCTTGAAACCCAAGAACATAAACCCACTGAAATAAAACTAACTAGGATTCAGTTGGACTGCTACTGAGAGATTTAGAACAATTGATGCATTAATCTATCATGTGGAGTAAGATCCTCTGAGTGGGAACGTTCGGACCACTAAAAAGCATGCAAGTGGGGATGTGACACTCAGATGAAGTGAAGGAGTAACAGCTGGAAGAATAGCCAGTCTCTAGCAGCACATGTCCTAGTTTAAATGCAGCTTGTTTAATAAAAGTTAAGTGCAATAGGAGAAGGACTGAGTGGAGCAGGCAGGACCAGTAAAACGTGCCGCGCCCTCAATTACCAGCTGTGGTCAATTAGCACTGGAGTGCTGCAATCTAATTTAAACGTCGTCCCTCAAAGATTCAAATGGGAAAATTCTAACCTTGGCTCCTCCTGCTCTAATGCACTGATAAATCTTCTGGCGCTGTGCCGGGAGTGACTGATATAGGGTCTCAATTTATGCTTTTTGCTGGCGCATCCTTGAACTTGTTCCTACATTTCATGGGTTCCTCAGATGGACTTTGAACAAGCTCTTAAAACTGTCTTGTCCTTGAATTTGTTAGAGCTACAGTACACGTTTTGGTTTGTTAACTAATGTCTGCTGAAAAGAAATACATGGCGGTGCTGTGGTGGCGCAGGGGTTAAGCACAACCCAATCCTTCTGATGAGACCAGAAATAACATCTTTCTGGGTAATAAAGTTCATCTTGTGTTACACAAGCAAATGAAGGGCAATAAGTAAAAACATTGGCTTCAATGAAACTCGATATTTATCAGTCTGAAATATCATAGATTCTTCAACTATCCATCCATCCTGGCTGCAGGTACGTAAACTGTTACACCTGGTGGTGGGAGCATAAATTTTGGATATCAGAAAAATCATGCTGCCGTGAATTTTCATGGCAGCATGAAAAATCATGAGGAGGATATGAATCGAAGAGAATTATCAGCCGTTATGGATGAAGGTTATGCAGCAGGACGATCACACAACACACACTAGCATATCCCCCTCTAAAAGGCATAAAAAAAAATGTCCAGGATTTGAAGTGGCCTAGTCAAAGTCTGGGCATTTGTATTCCATGACAATCCTTCAGATCCCATATTAATAACATCACCAGGTCTACCTTTTACATTAATGTTGCTGCAACTGTAACTGTATTTTACATTATTTTACATTAATGTAAAAACTGCATTGCCAGTCATTGAATGATGGACTGCAGCTGCTGGTGGCATAATCAGGTATTAGTTTGATTTCTTCATACAGATCCAAGCTTGTTTGTATTGTTTTTTTATTTCTTAATAAATAAAATCACATCCTAACGGTACCTTTTATATTTTCTTGAGCAATTTTTGTCTGATTTTATAATGGAATTGTCCCAAAATCTTCCCAATACTCACTCTGAGCCAAAGTTAATTTAATACAAAAACATGTAATTTCTAAACAATGATCTTTAGAAATTACCTTTCGGGTAATTTCTAAAGGTCATTTAAATCTGATGAATGAACTTCATTGGAACATGTATTGTTTAATGAATTTGTATACATTTAAAATGCACAAACATCAGATCTGGTCATTTGACCTCCTTTCTTTATAAATTAACTGATATGAATAATTCTCTCTTTTGCTTTTAATAAACTTTCCTTATTATCAGCGGGAAAAAAAATTCAAGAAATAAAATAAAAAGCTGTATGATATGAAACCATCCAGGGTGAAAGAAAATATTGCTCTTTTTTACAATAAATACCAAAGAGAGTCGAGGAAAAAAAAAAACATCCTATTTCTGACGAAAAGCTGAATAAACTTATTTATATTGGTTCGTAATGCCAGTCACAGAGATCTATCCAAGGCCGTCTGAGCAGAGCAGACAGTAATTACATCGTAACGTCTGCTTCTCTCTGTGTGCACCGAGGATGAACTGCATGCAAAAGAAATGCAGTTTGATTTTTTCCAGGTTGACATCTAAGAATAATTAACAAAATTGAATTCAGAGCCAGATTCAAACCATTTTCTGTCTGTTGGCAGCTGCTGGAACCAATCTCTTCTTGCACACTCATTTCTTATAATCTGAGTTTCTTTATTTATGACAAAACAAAACAAGTACAGGACTTAGACATAGATATCAGAATTAAGGTCAGTTTTATTCCAGTCTCCTGAGAGTGTGTAAAGTGACTTGGTGTGATTTAGTGATGGATCTGCAGCCATGTTCCTGGCTTCGGTTTCCCAGCATCCCTCACATTTCTCCCTCAGCCAAACAATCTTTTAATAAAACCTTATTTATTTTTTGGCTCTGGGAGCCTTTATTTGACAGGAAAGCAGCTTTTGAGGTAAGGGGAAGACATTCAGCAGAGGTCACCTGGCCAGGACTCGAACCGGTGTCGGCTGCATACATGGGTCATGTTCTTTACCCCTGCGCCACCGCCACGCCCAAAAACCTTATTTTGAATGGTGTACTGATGTCCTGGTAGAGTGTTGAGTGTTAATGGTTGACTCTGAAGTTAAACCCAGCAAATCCACCAAATCCTGCTGTGGAGGGTCCTGATAATGAGAAGGACAGAAGATTTACTTAATTAATTCAAATTTATAAGATAAAATGTGATGAAATACAGAAGGACACGCTTGCTGACTCGGTTTGATGCAAACATGAAAGGTGAACAATCATGTCTTAGATCAGAGGTCTGCAACCAGTGGCTCTGGGGCCGCAAGTGGCTCTTCGAACCTTCTACAATGGTTCTTAATAACTGTGGCCAAAAAAATTTAAATAGCCAGTTAATGTTTCAAATACAGATATAATAACAAATGCAGTTTTTTTTTTTGTATTGTTTTTCCTGCATTATTTGCATTAAATTTCCACAAAGAATGACACTAAAAGTACCAGTAAAGTGATTTTAGATTATTTTTTAAAATCATTTTCCATAACAAAACCTATTCATCCTCTCTTTGCTAAATTTTATGATTATCTTTATTTTCAAATCTTTAAAATAGACCATAAGATGGTGGTTCTTTAAAAAATTACTACATATTTCCTACAGTAGATAAAAGTTTGTCTTTTTGCAAAAAGTGGTGACATCTGCAGCTCTAAGCAATTTTTTTTTTGAATGGCTTGAGAGCAAAACGGTTCTTTGAATAATAAAGATGTACTGTAGTTTTTTACAATTAGCTTATTTGTCAAAAATTTGACTTTATCATCAGTTCTGGAAAGTCTGTGAATGACTCCAGCTGCAGGCAGGTGGATATGAAAGAGGAAAGCATTAAACAGGAAGTCATTGTCTTTTTGGGCCAGCATGGGTTTCCTTTAAGAGAAGTGTGCAGGCAGTGATGGGCCCTCCTGCCAGAGGGCCCATCACTGCTGCAGGTTCTCCTGAGGAGTCTCAGTGTCAACCAGTAAATAAAACTGCTTTGTGCAAACAGTGAAGTTCTTTGCTTTTTAGTTAGCTGGAAAATTTGTCATTTTTAGCGTGAGCAGTTTATTGTTGCCTGTAAGGTCTAGATTATTTGATATGGCAAAAACATCTGAACTTCACCGGAGCTTCACCGTGGAAACCTTCAGTGGGCAAAAACGAGAGCGCTGTAAATAAAAGGATCATTTTATTTACTAAGATTTTTTGATTCACTCATATTTGGCAGGACGGCTGGTGAATGTTTATTTCTATGATGATTTCAGAACGCGGTTTAATTAATTTCTCGCTCTTTTTATAATGAGTTGAAGATCTCAAACAGCAGTTTCCCATTTTGCTCTCACACTTTCCATTATGGCAATAATAGTTGCTTTATGATCCATTATGGAGATGGATATGCAAGAGGGAAAAACCACTTTGTGATTCATTAACTTCACCCTCCATAACATCTGCAATATTCAGTTACATATTTTCTTACGTAAAAAAAAAATGAGGACACCAAAGAGTCCCACAGCAGTCTGTGTGTTTCTCTAACATATTTAAATATAAATGGGCTTATTTAACAGTTACCAGGCAGGAAAGAGGGAGAAGGAGGAGGAAGACATGTGACAAAGGAACCGAGGACGAGAGTCCAGCTCAGGTCAGCCGAGTCCAGGTCTGTAGCCTCTGTATGGGGCATCTGCTGTAACCACCACGCCATGTCACACCCCACAGGTATTTTTTTTTAAAGGGCAAAAGTGTCAGCAAGGTTTGCCACAAGGTTATGTAATGAATTGAACTATGCTTTGGAAGTGCTTGTTGCTCCATCGTAGTGGATAGGGTTAACTTTTGTCTGGAAAACAGCAGATTCTCCACCACAGCAGAGAAATGACCATCACCTCACATAAAATGCAGTGCCGGAGGTCAGGCAGGTGTGATGCATAAGGCTGTGGTGGATGCATGCATACCCATCTCTATCCAGAACTTTTCCTGTAACTGCTGCAGTGTGATAAGGGTAGTTGGCAGGAAGCTATGCTTATAATTTAACCATCAAACTTGTGTTATGTTTGGCATGTAACAGTTAGCTAAGATAAGAGCTACGATTCCAGTGAAGAGCAGAATGAGCTCTCTGGCATTAGCATGTAGGATTTTATAAGTTCTTCATGGATGCACCCTCACAAACTTAGCCTGGAAAAAAAAAAAAAAACAGCATCTTGTTCTACGCTTCATCCAGAAGGTTTGGACTCTCAGCTATTGTCTAACGATTGCTTCCAGGAGTCATGGACTGTGTTGATGTTTTAAATTTTACCCAATAGCTAACATTTGTCTGTGACCTATGTAATTCCCCAGTTCAACACTATGAAACTTACTGGAAAAGGTCAGCACTGTAAACAACCATCCTCCACTGGGAATGGATGGAGACTCTCTGAATGGCTAACGAGGCGGCAGTTAATGTTACTTTCCCATTTGGAAGAGTGGCCAACACGGCCTGAGCGACTTCGTTCACTTCTGCAACTACAATTCTAAAGCAGTGCAAAAAATCCTCGTTCACAACCGCTCCTTCTGTTTGCTGATTGGCCCAGTCGAAATTCTACCAAAGGAATCCAAGTGAATAGGAGAAATCTCATTCTGTCTGTGAATTTAAAATGAGCCTGACAGTGCAGGAAGACAATGGCCAGATTACCACAAACTCAAGTCTGCTGTTCAACTCATTCACTTTCTTCAGACATTTGGCACAAATGGGAAAAATAAGTATGAAAGCATAAATCTTTTTGCAAAGAAACATCATTACAACAAAGAAATAATCAACCAAACACAAATTCCCAGACATTTTAATGATAAGAATATGTACATCATTCTGCTGACCTGTAGGTGGGCAGGTAGACATAATGACTGTGAATGTAACCAGCGGTTTTCAGCTGAGATCTCCGTTCCTTCACATCTGACATTTGATTCGCGATGACAGCGTGGTTCTGCCCTCAGCATGTCTCTGTGCTGTCCGCCTGTCCCTGCTCTGACATGTGGACCCAGTCAGCAGAAACCCACGAGGACACTGCACACTGTCATCTGAAACTTATGTATTTCAAATGCTTTCATAATAACGATATGGGATGCAGCCCCTCACTCACTCTTATTATTACAGTGTCTGAATATTGATATGGAGTTGATTTGGTTTCCGCAGAAGGGAAAATATATTCTCCTTGGCTTTTTGGTCAATAGACACCTTGATGTGACTGGTAATGAAAGTCAAATGAGCTGCTCTTGTTTCCTGGGCTCTGCCTCTGTTGTGGCCGTCAGGGTTTGCTGCTTCGTAGAGGCCAGTAAGAAAGCTGGGCAGGTTTTCATCTCTGTATGAGAAATTAAAATGGGCTGATAGTTAAAAAAAAACAACATCGATTGAATATTGATTCTGTGCCAATATGTAGCCGCATTTTGTCCCATTTTCCTACATCTTTGTACCTCATACCATGTCAGATTTTTTTTTTTCACTTTGGATTCATATTTTTAAATTGTATGGAAATAAATAATCATAAAAAATTTTCCAAATCTTCTAAGGTATTTGTTTATATATTCTGAAACCTTTGAACTGTTTTGCAAATTCATTTTTAGAGTATGAAAAATTGTGACCCCCTAATGGAAGCAAAGTAACTCCAGCTGCTGCATTTATCAAGATATTTTCATCATCTCCAGAACAGTTTTGGAAAATTTGTGAGCTGATGAAGAACAATGCGAATATGCATAGTCACATGTGGACAACAATGTTATTAAACTTCTGTTAATGACTAATGAGCCCACAGTGGTCACTGCAATTACTTGAAACTGACAAAAGTAATGATAAATGAAAATTTACAGAGTTAACCAGTGAAAATCAAATGTTGCTGTTGAACTGCAGTATTTTGCAACTTGTAGAATGGAATCTGTTCCCAGACTGAAGAATTTGTGAAAGTGAAAAGAAACGTGCACTTTTTTCTTTCATACACAGATATGTGGATGTGTTGTGCATCATCTGGATCGATTGGGGCAAAAGTGTAAATATAGGATTTTTTAAATGTGACTCAAAAAAAATAATATTTTGTTTTTGTACAACAGAGGTGTAATTGTTGTCTGTACATTTGTTAAAATAAATAAGTATCTACATTTCACTATTACAAGGCACAAATACCTTTGCACCAGATACACCTCCAGACTCGTCCATCGCTAGGCAACACAGAAGCAAACAGGACAAACAAGCAAACAGCTTAGAGGCAAATTAACCTGAGGAACTGAAACCACGCAGACTGGTCAGGTTGGACTGAAATACTCTGCAGTTGAGTTTTTATAACAAAGTGTGTTTTTGGTGGGACATTTATTTGTGAAAACAAAAGGGGAGCCTAGGAGAACAGGGAAACCATCCGTGCAAGAACCGCCACTGCATCGCATCCACACCAGCGGGATGAAGCTGCGTGTTCGCTCCGCAGTAGCTGCCCACCCCGCACCTTCTCGCGGCACGCAGCGTGCGTGCAGGCGGCTTCTCTTTATATGGTGTCGCTTCCTTCCTTGAAGCTTCAGATGCATCAGAGGAGAGGAGAGGAGAGGAGAGCAAAGCGCGGCACACCTCCCAGCTTCACCCCCAGCTGCTGCGCTGTGCGCCAAACCCGCAGCTGCCTGACCCTGTCTGCGCCCCCCGCGGCCCCACAGGCGCACTCAGTTCAAACATGTGAAGGTAAAAGTCGTGATTCGCTGGATGCCCTGGGATTTTTTTTTTTAATTTATTTTATTTATTTATTTATTTTTTTTTTTTTACCTTCCCGTTATCTCGTGGTTTCTCCTTTTGTCTGCCGCCGATCAGTTTGTGGAATGCTCTGCATTTTCTTGTCTGGGTCGTTTCCACTTCAGGATGGGAACTGCGGTGTCCAAAAGGAAGAATCTGAGGAGTGACGCGATTTCTTCCGTGGCCGCAAAAGTTCGGTGAGTGTCGGAACTGAAACCCCGCGTGGTCTGTGCGGTGGAACACCCGCACTGGGCTGTGGAGGGCTGCGGGGTGTCCGCCCCTAACGCTGGAACTTTAACGTGAATGCTTGTCAGGTGAAAAGTCTCTGCTGGTGAAGACGCGGTCGCCTCTTTTAGTTAATTTGCTGTTGACGTTTTACACCTGCAGGGCACCAGCTGCAGTGATGAGCACCAGTAAAACCAGTAAGCTCTGCCACGACTGTCGTTTAAGAATAGCTTTGGAGAAACACAGCAGTACCAGAGCTTACAGGCAACATCCCCAACCAAAGATTTGTGTAAAACAACAACAAACATATTTCTGTTGTTCTATTGTTGCTGATGGTTCAGTGCTGTCCTGCTTCAGCCATTCCTTTTCTGTTAAATTCCTGTTCCCTTTCATTCTGATTCGCTCTGTCCAGTTCAAAATGCACACTTAGATTTACAAACAGTTGAAATCTATCCAGTTGTTATGCAATTCAGATCCAGTAGGTCATGAAAGTAAAATTAGAGAAAATATTTCTTTCTGTGCACGCCGACAGATTGGATCAGATCTTCAAACTTCAGTGCAAAATTCCCTCCCAGAAGTGAGAGCAGCAGCACTTTCTCCACTCGTAGTTAGATATGCACCGATCAGAATGTTTTTGGACAATTTCTGAGTACTGGGTTTGTAAGACTCCGAGTTGCCAAACCCAGTGTCTCTTTTAGAACCATGACATAAAAAAACTAAAGTATTTTTCTGACCACGTTTGAAACAAACAGTTATTTTAATTAGGAGCAGAAGCAACATAATATCTTGGTGCAAAAGAGCAGTCACAGTGAAACAGACTTTTACTATGATTTTAAAACTAAACAAAAGCAATGATTAGTGAGTTGACGTGAATCTCGGTGGT
The DNA here is from genome assembly GCA_903067095.1 of Girardinus metallicus. Lineage (NCBI taxonomy): Eukaryota > Metazoa > Chordata > Actinopteri > Cyprinodontiformes > Poeciliidae > Girardinus > Girardinus metallicus. The sequence continues at coordinate 118 of CAEGAE010082474.1, read as the reverse complement.
CAGTGCAAACTGCAGTGTTATCGCTGAGAGGCTGTTGCTAGAAAATTATGCCTCTATGCTGAGTCAGCGAAAGTGTTTCTTTGGTCTGAATATTTAAGTACATATATATATATATATA